>VUQI01032497.1:18403-30981 GCA_015106735.1 Paratilapia polleni | reverse complement strand
AAAACATGCAAAGCTGTGGAGCCCAGAGCCCAGAGCCCATAGCCTTGACATCTTTACTAACAGGCAGCAGTGATAGGCACACACTGCCTGATGTGCTGGAAATTTACTGTTTACTGACAGACTGATAGAGTGAGAGAAAATCGTGTGCTACGCCATGCAAACACACATCCAGACAACACAGAAACCAACAGTGTTTGTAACACTGGAAGAAGTAGCATTTTACATTTAGTCTCGGAGCTTTATTTCGCACAATACGACATGTCACAAGAACTTCACTGTTCTCTTTGTATGGGAGGGCTGCTACATAGCATAGGGAAATGCAGCTGCATCTATTTTTGATATTAAGACAAATTCAGTTAACATAAGAGCGTAAATCAGTGTAAATCTATGAAGCCTAACATAAATGTATTCCTCAGTGATGAGATAAAAGCAGGTGGGCACATGAGTAAACAAAGTGCTGAGATAACAACATAATCAATAGCTGCCCCAGTGTCTTAGTGAGCATGTAATTAGGTACAGTGGTGGTTTGAGCTAAATGCTAATATTGGAATGCTAAAATACTCACAGTTGCGATAATATAATGTAAAATGCTCATCATGTTAAGTTTAGAATTTTAGCAATCGATCATCTGCTAATTAGCACTAACTATAAGCTGTATATAGAAGATGAAAGTAGCCTTATGGCCATTGCCATCTTGATATTCTGGAACCAGACGTTGCCATATTTAGACAAGAGGGTGGAGTGCTAATTTTAGCTAATGCTACAAAGCGTGGTTAGCAAGCTGTATCCATAAACTTTATGGGTGCAATGCACATACACAGATGCCTACTTATACTAGACTAATAAAAGTAGTAAACTAATAAAGTACTTGAATTTCACTGATGAATACTAGAGCACAGATGTCTTGGGCGGGTGGTACCACACATCGCACAATACTGTTTGTCAGATAATTCAGGCCCTGTCCGCAGGCTCTGTGTTTTACCAAAAAACACAGTTTTTTTGGTAAACTTAGCTTTTTCTGTGCGTTTTGGACTTTTTTGTCCACATAAATGCCATTTTAGATCACTGAAAACAGAGCTTTTGAAAATGTTTTTCCAGGGTGAAGATTTTCAGGAACTCTGTTTCTGCATTTCCATGAGAATGAAGAAAACTGATTTTATTTTCAGTGACTTCAGCCAACGTGAGGCCTAGCAGACGGTTATCAGCTACAGCTGCCTGTATGAGCACCCTTGTCAGTCAAAGCAGCCACATCCCAGTTTTAAGCCTTAACATAATCCAAAGTTATTAGAAATTTACAGCCACACAGTTGTTATGAAGGGAGAAACTATCCATAGAGACCAAATCTGTTTTTGTACCAGGCTGCAAACATGTTAATTTCCTCTCATTGCCCATGGGGATTGACTCACTTTTTTTTTTTGGACCAGCCTCAAGTGGTCTTTGGAGAAATTGCAGTTATGACACATGCATGTTGGATTCATAGTTCAGCATCAGAGGTTGCCACTTGTCACTAACCCATAGTACTGCTGAAACTGATAGAGGTCAAAATATTGGACAAACTGAAATTTTGACTTAATGATGGCACCAAATTAAATGTCAGATGCCAGTCACCATCTTTATTAATTTTTTACAGATTCTTTTTCTGTAATTTTTGACCACACATTTAATTTTACAATTTACCATTTACGGAAACCTCCATAAAAAAAAAAAAGGGATAATGGACTGGCAGAAAATTACCAGGACATTTTCCGCTTTTTTACGCAGTTTTGTTTTACAGGGTTCTCCATTGTTCATCTATCAAACGAGACTGACATACAGTACTTAACAAATTTATTACACCACCACCCAGTTTAAGGTTTTTGCCACAGCTGCCTTAAATTAACATTATTAGTAATTACCAAAATCATTTTTTATGTTTCTGTACTAGTTAACCCACCAGTATGTGCAAGCTCTTTAATTGAAATGATATTTTTAAATCTATAATGTAATTATGCATTCAATAAATTTTTGAATTTCTTGTTTTACAAAAAAGCTGAAAAAATAGTAAAGCACATTATTATTATTATTATTTTTTTGATTAAGATGCCAAATTACAGTTATTTACCTGCATTCCTGAACAGAAAAATTAGTTTTAGTGGTTGAATGTTATGCGTGATTAATTTCTGACTTCTCAGAGAAGTCCAGTGTGCTGGCTCAAATTTGGGTATAAAAATGTGAATTGAGTTTGAAATTCCTCACTCCTGTTCAAAATGGGAAAAGAACTCGAGAACTCACTGAAAGGGAAAGAGTCCGCATTAAAGCACTTCATGATGCTGGATAGTCTTTCTCATTTTTATGACAGGTGGTCTAATAAATTTGTTAAGCGCTGTCTTTTACCAGTGAACCTTTAAAAATTTGCATGCTAGTGAGTTTCAGAGATGATGTTGGGATATTTTATTGGATAAGTGAAAATTCTGACCTTCCGGGAACTCTGTAGAAAAAGTCAGGAATCACCAAATTCTCTTATCCACTAGAGACAAATTTGTACTGTAATGTCATGACAGTCATTTGATAACTGTTGGAATCAGTTTTCCTAAAAATCTTTTTTTTTTTTTTTACCTCCATGGAACCATGTCAGAAGGTAAAGAGAGATTGGTTAGAAGGTGTTGATGCTTGTTTTTCTGCGGGCAGTGTTTGCAGTTAATCATTTAGTAAAGCAAGGTGAGGGTGATTTAACACTCCCTCCATTATTTATTAATGTTTTAAAAAAAAAACAGAATACATGGGCATGATTTGTTTGCTGTCAGTATTTTCTCTAAGTATTTTTTCTAAGGGGACTGAAGCTGTCAAGTGAATGAATGGGGGCATTTGTTGTTTCATTTTAAGCCGTGAGGATACACCTGTCTGTATCATTTAGTCTTGTAGGTCTTCTTGTAAGCCAACAAGAAGAACTTCAAAAATCTTTTATCCCCCAAACTCATAAAGGGATGTTCTTTGAATTACTGTTCCCACTCTACATTCATATCTGCATTATTGAGCTCACTGATGCACACTCAGGACTGAATCAGTCATAAAATACAACAGTGAATGATAAAGTGTATCCAGCAGTGAGGAATTGATTGAAGTTGAGGCAGGCAATTAGTTTCATTGATAACTGTACTGGCAGGGAAGAACACACCGAACACAGGAAGACATAGTGCATCTCCTGAATGGAAACAGTTCTATTACTCTCTGTCGGGTGTCCTCACATCTCTCCTCGCCATTCATCTGCAGATGTAATGACCAAAGAAAAGAGCAAGACGCTGATCTGTCAGGATGATTCACTGTCAATTTACCGAGCTTTTTTTATCAAGGTCTGCTCTGTGCAGCAGCCAGTTAGATGGACCCAGCCTGCGAATTCTATTCAAAATCTACATACTGACACTTTATGATAGTACAGTGATGATTGGGAGCGGCCGTGAGGAGAAGATTTTTCAGCAAAAGCTTTAATTCACCCGAGTGTGGCATCAGAAGGTTATAAGTGCACTGGCAATAAGTAGCTCGACTGGTACAGATGGTACTGGTACATGTTATAGCATGCAGTCTGGTGCTGTACGTTATTATGACTAACAAGGCTGTTTTTTTGTGTTATCATGCAGCAAGTGCGTTTGATTACAATGGTCAGGTTCAATGAATCACAGTTTTAATTCCTTGGTGACATGAGAAGGGTTTAATTCTCAGAGAAGAGTGCAGCCTCATCTGTGCCAAAATGGATTTAACACATTAAATTTAGTCTGATGGCATCTTCTTACTTATATAGTCTGTTTGCATAGCTGAAAAGAGAAAGGTTTGTTTCAAAGAGATGATTTTTTTCTATCCAGTCTGTGGCCTCAAGGTTTTGCATTATTCCTATTTGCACTTCCAACGACAGAGAGAATATGTGATTTATAGCAAAATCTAGGTTCACTACAGCCAGACATCTGCAAACAAAGCCTGTGCTCAACTAGCCTGTTGTTTAGGCCTTGACTAGAAAAAGAAAAAGAATGGTTAGGCTTCAGACTTTCCGAGAGGCACAACAAGAAGGTGAACTCTTGCTGCATAGTTTCCTTGAGAAAACTGAGCATCTTGTGCTGTGTACAAAGAGAGAAATACAACAGTTCAAGTTTTTTTAGTTTTAGATGGCAGTACGTTTAAGTTTCTTTGTACCATGTGCACCTTAATAAGACACGTGTACTCACACACCTATACCCAATAAGTAATCTGAGTGTTCACATAAGTACAACACAATATAGTATTAAACATTATTTAAAAAAACAAAACAACAACAAGTAAAATATGTATGTATGATGACCGCAGTGTTATATTACTTGTCTGCTGTAAAGGTAATTTTTCTATAAATTTTAATGTAAAGTAGCAACTTCTTGCACAATAAAGTACAAATACTTCGAAATTGTAAATGCAGATCCAATTTCCATTTTTACACGGATTGAAAAAAAAAGTTAAAATAAGGATAAAATTAGGTCAGCAGTCGATTATGTAAATCAAACAAGATTCACATTGTAGCCAATTATGGGGCTTTATTGAAGGGACTTGAGCTTCTTGGAAATAAGGAGGCTAGCGCCATTATGTGGCATCATGGAAAATTACACGAGACTTCTAGACAACAAGAAGTAAGTAAGCACTAGCTCATAAAGCTAAAAAGGACAGATATAGATTTTACTAATGGATTGTTTTTTTAAAGTATAGCTTGCACAGCTACGAGGGGAACCATAGAGATAAAAATTCTATGGTATTTATAGGGTTTAATAGGAGGTTATAATGGGGAAAAAAAGGAAAAAAAAGCTAGTTGTAGTCTAATTAATGTGCACAAAGTGAAATGTGACTAATAAAATACGTTTGTGTCTATTAATACAAACAGTGTTTCTACTCTAAACAACGCATCTGTAACCTTTTTGTCGTTCCGTGCTATTGTAAATCACACTTTTCTTTACAAACTCTCAAAGCTTTAAATAACCAAAGGCAGGCGACATTTCCCATGCAAATGCAAATTTGCGGTCTTTAAACAAAGTTAAACCCTGAGCGCAGTCAACCAGAACCACCGTGAGTTCATCCATCCCATTTCCTGGACGAGGTTCCTGAGGGAGGGCCGGTTTGAGCAGGCATGGGAAAGTTCTCCCCACTTTTTCCGATTACATCGATTCTTTTTAAAGAAGGCAAAAACACAAAGCGACTCGAGCAGCAGCGCAGTCCACCACGGGATAGAGCGGAGGTGACATTAAAGATACACCGACTGCTGGGACCTGTAAGGCAGTAAGGAGACAAAGCCGGCTTCACGAGAAAGGTGAGAATGTTTTCAAAGGGGGGCATATATAATACATATTCCAGTACAGTTCTCAGTAGCTGTCAGTGACTGAATTATACAATGCTGTGTTTGACATTTCTTTTTTTGTATTACTATAGTGAATTACAAAATACAAAATGAGTGAAATTTTAAGCTCGTTTTTTTTCAGAATAAAATCCATTTTCAGTGGAGAATTATTCTTCTCGTCTTGGATGAGGTTTTAACCCATGTCTGGGAAACTGCTTGGTAAAGTTGCTCTTGAACTTTGGTACATATTACAGTGAGTTTGATTCTTTTCTTTGCCGTTATTTTCCTTAAAGCTCTGAATTCAGTGAACTTAAAGTCGAATTTAAAGGGGATTTAAAAGGACTTTAAAAAGCAGACTTATTTCCTGTTTGTCTAACTTCTCTGTTAGTTTTTTTCCATCGTATTTTGTGATACTTGGTGTGAACTTCTGTTTTATCAAATTTTATGCTTTTTCCATCTGCTAGAGTGACCTGTCACTAGTCTGCTGATATTTCATGGTATGTTCTGTAGAGATAACAGCCATCCCCAAGACAATACTCCCAAAAGAGGATCAGTCAAATTGTGATTTCTGTGCCTGTTCAGCTGGGGCCAGAATCCCTGGCAGTTCATTGTATTGTCTCATCCTGTCAGAAGAGTTTTCGGTTTCCCTATTGGAGAAGTTTTTCTTCTCACAGGGGAAAAATAACAGACAAACATTAATAGTGTAAACAAATAGACAAGTGTCACAGTGGTGGCTGAACTCCCTCACACAGGATGTTTATTCAGTTATGTGGTTGTGTGTGTGTGTGTGTGTGTGTGTGTGTGCATGCTAAGTTTCCCGACAGGCCACTGACTGCATCATTTTATCATTAAGTTCCACTATGCCCCTCCATAAATAAAGATAATATCTTTTTATAAAATCAGTTAAACTGTATAACTCGAATTTGCACAAATGTGCAGATTCATCCAGCCCAACACAGAATGTATTCAGTGCGCCTGTATTATGTAAAAGTTGCCTTGTTTGGACTCATTCACTCCAGTTTTGCTGTGAACAAACAAAATGTACACTCCTTCCCATCAATACTAAATGCTAACTTTAGTAGCATATGTTTTTGTTTTAGTTCATTTTAGCGGGGGGGGGGCTCGCTCTTTCACGTCTCCATGATGAGGAGTTGGGGCCCCACCTTAACAAGAGTGTGAGCTCATGGAAGAACTAATAGGGGGCTGCAGCCAGATACACGTTCCTCAGTAAACAGAGACAACATTATACTGCAAAGGTTTGCTGCATTTGCTGCTTATAGATGTGATTAAAGACTTATGCATTGGCTGCAAGTTTTGAAAAGCATTTAGAATTTTGTCATGGAAATAAACCATACTAGTTAGTTGTTCAGTGTTACAATCGGTCCAGTCTGTTTAGCGATGCAGCAGTAAAGAAAATGTGGCTATATGACCCATATAAAAAAAAACAAAAAAAAAACTAGGCCTGTAGACAGGTTTAATAGGGTCCGAGCTACCTGACAGAGCAGTTTTCACTTGAGATTTGAGTTTAAAAAAAGATTATTAGGTGAGCTGGGGAATTCTTTCAAATGGTAGTTTGCAAAAGCAGGTATATTTTTTCTAAAATTGTAAAATAATGAAAAAAAAAAAAGTGTGGCTGATACTAGGAAATTCAACACCAGAAGGTTTATAGTTTTGTAGTCACACTCTTCAAGTGGCTCCACAGTATAGTGGTTTACACATTCCCCTAGCATGCAAATGACCCCCAGTTTGAGACTGGGAGGAGACAAATCCCTTGGGGGCTGTGTCAAGAAGGGTATCTAGTGTAAAAATCTGCCAGATCAAATATGTGGAGCCATCCACTGTGGTGACCCCTTGTGAATAAGGGAGCTTCTGCAAGAAGAAGCATAGTTATACTCTACAAAATCTTACAGCTCTTTTATGCACTTTCTGCAGCTAACTTTAATAACTTTTTTTCTTAAATTCTCCCCACCCATGTGTCCCTCTTAGGAGCAGAGGATGTCCAGAGCTGACTGGTCCTTCCTGGAGCACCTGCTGGAGGAGGGCCAGGAGTACTCAACAACTATTGGCCGGGTCTGGCTTACTGTACTCTTCCTATTTCGCATGCTGGTACTGGGAACTGCTGCTGAGTCTGCTTGGGATGACGAACAAGCAGACTTTGTCTGCAACACTCTCCAGCCCGGTTGCACTGCTGTCTGCTACGACAAAGCCTTCCCCATATCACACTTCCGCTACTTTGTCCTCCAAGTCATCTTTGTCTCCACGCCGACCATCTTCTACTTTGGATATGTGGCTATAAGGGCTGGGAAGGACAAGCAAAAAGAGGACGAGAAGCAGGCAGAAGAAGGCGGTGCTGGTGGAAGGAAGAGAGGGCAAATTCAGACAGAAAGGGATGATAATGGTGTGAGCACAAAAAATGAAGAGAAGGAGAAAGAAAAGAGCGGTGGGAAAGGTAGAAAACTGGACAAGTGTCCTGAGGCTCCCAAACTGAAAGGCAAGCTGCTGGGAGCATACGCATTCAGCATCCTATTAAAAGTCCTCTTAGAGGTCGGCTTTATTGTTGGGCTCTGGTTACTTTATGATGGCTTCTTTATTGCACCAAAGTTTGAGTGCACAAAGTTCCCTTGTCCTCATACGGTGGACTGCTTTGTGTCTCGACCCACAGAAAAGACCATTTTCACCATCTACACTCAGGTGATTGCTGCCATCTCCCTGTTCCTCAACCTCATCGAGCTCCTCCATCTGCTCCAGCTCGGCATCGCCCATCGGCTGGAGAAACGCTACCAAGCCCAGCACCAAGACTACCTACCTCGACCTGAGCAGAAACCGGTGCGACAAGACACTCCAGAACTCCAAATGGAACCGTCACAGCCCTACAAAGTAGGGAGCCATGTCAACCTCCCCATGCAGGGTGAGGCTTTATGCTATCCAAACCCCTGTGAGAGCTACAGAGACATGACGATAGAGGTGAACTGGGGAACCGGAGACGCTGGGACCGACGTCCTTCCTAGTTATGTGAACTGCATGGGGGCTATGAGGACAGCACATTCCCCTAGAGTCCAATATAAGAAACATGCACACCAGACTGGGAAAACTACTAAGGGTGCCCACAAGGGACACTCAAAACAAAAGCATTATGTATGATGCAGTCAGATGAGCTAATATGATGTCTATTTCTATGAGAGCCTTGTTTGGTTTCTAAGTCTTCAAGTTTTTTATAAATATTATCCTGCACATAACACTTGACTATCAGGAGTGCACGGTAAGAACTCAAATAGGGGGAAAAAATACAGAAGAACAGTTAGTGCACTGTGAACTTAATGCCTCAGAGGCTGACAGACATTCAAACAGAGATTTATCAGATAAATGGACCTATTCAAAATGAAACATTTTGAGAACACTCCCCAAGGCAAAGAAAATGAGACTCCACAGTGAGAGAAGATTAAAGTCATAAGATGCCTTCATGTTACATTTAATGGCTTTTAGTGCTGAATGTGACAGTGGGGGGAAAAAGAAGGAAAAAAAAACACTGCAAGGAGGGGGTCTGTGGAAAGGTTACCGTGCAAGTGTTTATTGGAAAGAATGCAACAGAGACCAGATTCAAATATGTTCCTTTGGGATTTGCACTGTAACCCCTGGAGTTTCTTTTGAAGCCCAGTCCTCTCCCAATGGCTCTGTCCACACAGTGGAATGTACTGGTCTCTGGATCGTGCTCAGCTCCCATGAGGATAATGACTGCGTGGATGCAGGCACGCATGCATGCACATAAACAATATAATTTTCCCCTTTTACCCAGAGAGTTTTGGTCTCTCGAGTTGAGGATGTGGACTTGGACAGCAGGAGCAGAGAGAAGGGGAAGTCAGACCATGGGAATTATGGGACTGAACATGACTTATGATCACCAACAACCACAGCATTTTATATATGAAGAAAAAGAGGGAGAACATACAGCACAAAGACAAGCATCCAGTTTGAAAATGAAACCTTTCAGTGAGTTAGAGATAGAACTTGCATTAATGGTTGCACAGTGAACGGACTGAAAGCGGTACAGAAATGTACAAATCCAAAGAAAGGAAATGAGTCATTATGTGAAAATTGTATTTAATGTTTATTTTTAAGATATTGTGAAGAAATATATGTGATATTTATTATTTTTGAGGAAAAAAAGTTTAAAGTACAATGCATTAATGATGATAGAGTGACTTTGTGATATATAAAAAGTATTTCAATTACTGTATCATAGAGATACTTTCAGAAACTCCATTTAATTTAAATTGATCTCTTGTGTACATCATGGTTTTATTTCCTTTCTTTTGCAAATACAGGGATGAGATTTCTATGGGGAAAGTATCTCTTAAGTGACTGCTCACTTTCTGCTATTCAAATACTGTCCCGCTACAGGAAATTAATCATTCAAGAGGAAGATAATAGAATAAATAATAGAAAGACAGAGGTGTGGAGAAGTGGATGAGTTTTACATGGTATTATGAGCACACAACCACCTGAGGCGGGAAAAAATGGAGGGAAAATACTTTGATTTAATGGCTATTTTCAAATCTGTAGCTCTGGCTGTCCAGGCAACAAGGCCATCGCTCAAATGCCAGTGAGAACTGCACCTTATATTGGCTCTATTTAACATCCCCTGGAGTGCACTGATGGTTAACATTGTTTTTGCGGAAAGCAATTGATAAAATCCAGAACTCAGCACCTTCAACAAAAGGTGCTCGGCCAGGCTCTGAAAGAATGTAGCCATATGTCTTTTGCGGATTTGTAGCTGCAGCGCTCTGCGATACAGCAATCATTTCCAGCAATTTACTGAACTGTCTACATGATGATAAGCAGTTATCTATGGCAGGAAAGGTGGTCAGTGGGAAATTTAAGTGAGACAGGCTCTTGAGCCACAAAGCGCCTGAACTGTGTGTGTGTGTGTATGTGTGAGGTCAAATCTGTAACAAGCAGCTTAAAAACAGAAATCTGACATTTTCTCTTAGTTTGCCGCGGTTTGTCAAAAATATTTTAGTATGTAATAATAATAGGAAGCCTGTTTCTCAGTCCTCAGGGTGGAATGTGTTTTTATTGCAGGCCTGTGTCATGGATAAATTGGCAGATACCGTTGAGAAAATAATCCAAACAGCCTGCTGAAGCTGCCCAGTTCAATGCCTGCTCACGAGAACTTGGCTGGCATTTCCTCTGCAGCCTTTTTATCTCAGTCTGCATTTGCGTGTGCATGTGTCCATATAATTGTTCGTGTCTGTGTTTCCACAAAAAGCCAATGGGTCAAGGAACAGATTGCACAGGGCGACCCGTATCGGCCCTCTGCTCGCCAACTGGAGGCAGCGACGGGATAGTTGAACTAGCTCTTGCATCCATCTTCCTTATAGCCCATCAAGCCGGAGAAGCTCGACGCCCTGCTCTATTCTTTCTGCAGACTAAACTCTCACGTCCTGTTCAGCGAAGCAAATACAAACCTGCTGGATGAAAACAACAGTCAGTGCAGGTTATTTGCTGCTCCACCAGCCATTTTTTGGCAACAGTCGCCATCCGCTGACCAGAGAAATTCAGTTCCCTAGGCGGTGCAGGAATGACAGTGATGTTTTGATTACAGGTTTCTCTGTCAGGACAATGGGACATTAATAAAACACTCTCCAATTTATTGGTTCGATTACCCATTATTTATGTCTAGACTATTTCCTGTGATCTGGGCTCTTACCTTTAAAGAATGCTGCAAGAACGTTTTGACAACTTTGAATTATTTGTTTGAGAAACTAAAATGAAGGGAGTCATGAGAGGGGAAGAGCTGTATCAGTGAGAGAGGCTATATTTGACAGTTATAAAAGCAACCTCTGGGATCAGATGCCATTCTGACTGTGTTTCCTGACATTGTTGAAGTCACTGCTGATGTATTTCCTCAGTCTGCTGGTGAAGCCGCATGCTGCTAATCACAAAGGAAAGGCAGTCTTTTAGTTTGGTGAATGAGTGTACACGCACACACATGCACAAAGCACTATGCTCAAGTGTTTAGACAGTAAAGGAGTTTGAAGTGCCATCAAGTATCCTCCAGGTATTATAAAAGGCCAACTATCATGCCCGGAGGCCAATTGCCTTTAGGAAAAGTCTTTGAGCAACACCCAGTACCAACCTCTGGAGGGAGTTTAAAGGGTTCACCTGCACTATGTGCTAGGCTGGACCAAAACGGGGTGAACCAGTGTCATACTTCCTGCCAGCTGTACTGCTGACAGCCCTGTATACATCGAGGAAGCACCCTGAACAGGCGAATGAGGCACTCACATGCACAAACACACTCTAATGAAGACCAACATTACCTCACTTCACAAAACACCTTCACACAGCAGGCCTTAAAATAGCAGCTAGCAGCTAGGTGAGTCACTAAAATTGTGCAATACTTCTTGATTCGGCTGTAATTAGAAATAATGTTTCTTGCAGGCAAAGAGCAGTTTTAGTGTTAGCACTGTGGAGTATCTATATGTGGAAAAGGCATAGCCTACATGTGCCAACTCCATTTGTTTCTCTTGACATCTATGCAAACAATACCGGCACATGCTTTGTATCCATAACAATGTCACGTTCATGCACCGTGTCTTTAATTTGGGCATGCTACTCAACAATACACCACAAAAACACTTTGACCGGTTCCTAAATTTAAACGGTGGACAGGAAGTGGGCCTGTATCTGTTTCCTGTTCCAGTATTGTTTCCCCCCAGGGATTGGTTGCTGGGGATTGTTCACCCTGACAATGGAGCCGCTGTGGGCATTGTTACATTGTTTTTTACTGACTCCCCTACGTTTGTTGACCTTATGTCAAGAGCGCCCCATCAAAGGGTTTGTGAAGGATGAGGAAAGTGGGCAAAGCAGCTGCTGTGTGGCTGGAGTCAATTAAGAGAACCGGTATCACTTATGTCTTATAGAGATCTGTGTGCATGTGTACACTGCATTTTAAAGTTTAAAGCTGCATTAATCAATATTTCATTTTCTCAAATGACTAAGTGAACTGATGTGACAGGGGTTGTTTGTAGTGATGACTATATATAAAATTTTTATCTGACCCTTCGGTGCACCCTGGGATATTTTTAGCTTGCTATATTAGAGTGGGATTGTAGAAATAATAGGGTGGCAATTTAGAAGGCAGGCATAGGCATAGCTCGGAGGTTTGGAAAGCACACTAGTAGTTTAAAAATGGCCAGTTTGGGGCCAGATGCTGGCATCTCCTCATCTATGATTAACCATGTCTGTACATGAT
>VUQI01032497.1:0-18383 GCA_015106735.1 Paratilapia polleni | reverse complement strand
TCCTGACTAAAAAAAAAAAAAGCAAAGCACAAAAAAACCCTTAAGAGTTGGAGCAAGTTGTGAGTTTCAGCAGTGTCACTGTGTGTGCTATGTGTTCTACCAGAGTTCATTCTGAGCAATGAGCATGCCGGTGTTTGCTGCAGTTTTTTGTGTATTCACTGAGCACCTGCCCACCCAATCAGGTATTCCAAAAGATACTGGTAGTGTCTGAGGTACTTTCTTATTGGCTGAACATTTTTTTCTTAATATCTGACCAGGTGGGCAAGAGGCATGCATGGGTAGCCAGCACCAGCCTGGAGTGTACCACAGCTCTAGAGTTGATTTTAGTGTCTTTAAGCATTGCTTTGGTTTTACACCTTACAGCCTTGTTATTTTGGTTCATATACAGCTGTCATCAATGTTTTACAGTTTTTTGTAAAAAAAAAAACAAAAAACCCACTGTACACTGTCTGCTCAGCATCAAACAGTTAGTAAGGTTACTGGCTAGATGGTGTACACAGTGGTGGAGACCAGAACAGATGTGGTGCTGTTGAATTGGCTTAGGAAGGTTCCTAACTGAGTCAAGTGACTTGGAAGTATCTGTGTGGCAGCCACAATTAGAGCTGGTTGAACTCTCTAAATACTAAGGAAAGGTGATTCAGCGCTTCTTTTACTACCTCGTTTAGCATAGGATACACTGGACCATCCTTCATGAAAGGAAATGAGAAAATTCCATCCCATTATTCATTGCGATACGCCATCTGACCGTTCATGAAAACAATCAATGAAACTGACAAAGCGGCTCCGATCAAGTAAATGTTAATTATAAGGGCGTTTTCCATTTCCATAACCTGGTGATATGTTTGAATTTTCAACAACAGGTTAACTATGAACATTACTGCTGTGATAATATCTGCTTCTTATCAAGGTGTTGCCTTGCATGACCGTTGATTTATATAAGCTGCTCTCTAAATCAAGATTATAAGATATACTAACTGATCAGAGTCTATTTAAGTTTCGCTATAGTTCAGTTTGCATTAGTAATGTCCGTTGTTATATTGCCAGCCTTTAGGATTATCATGAATTAATTTTTTACTCTGGGTCAGCTGGGAGAAGTGATGGATGGAGGGAATTTTACTTCAGACATAGACATCCTAAACAAGGAGGAGAAAGGAGTTACACGGAAAACTTTCCAGCAGGGAAAAAAAAAAGGAAAACAAGATTTATTTCATTTTATAGACTATATGTTTTCTTTAAAATCCCAACCTTTCTCATTATATGACCTGCATTAAACAACTTGGTAAGAACACCTTAGGGTGAAGTAAGATGCGCATTTTGCATCTTCTGAACATTGTAGTTTCAAGACGGCAGACATCCGTTGTCACATTATTAAGGAGTCTAACGTAAGTGCACTCCCTATTCCTAAATCCTTAGAAATTCTCCTTTACGCCTTTCCTTGACCTCATGAAGTTTTCCGCTGAGGTTAAGGAAAAATGATTGGGGAAAAGGAGGTAATCTTTTGGACTCAGCAGTTTTTTGGAGTGAGCAGTTACTTCCTTTCATTGTTCTGAATGTAAACATTCAAAATGTGATTATCTTGTCTGGGCCAAAAAACAATATTGATGATACTAGTTAGAAAAACACACTTTGGGTAATTGTGTCACATAAAGCTACAACTTGCTCTGTTTAGCTAGGTAATTTGGAATATACAAAGTGGATAGTGCAGCCTGTTGTGCAAAAGCAAGCCAAGAGCCATGGCACCGACTGTCAGACTTAAATTTGACGAGTGGGCAAAAAAACTTGGAGCACAGTGTTTGTTTGGGTTCACTAATATGATTTCCATAACAGATTTTTAAGATGATAACAAATCAGCGTGAAAAGTTGGTCCTGCTGTGCTCAAAATGTCAAAAAAATCTATAAAAGGAACTGAGATTAGGTTTACTTGAACGCGTTGCACTAAAAGGAAAAGAGTGTTTTTAGTTAAGCCAAGATGCTCCACTGAGTTCCCATTCAAACAGGAGACCCTTGGTATGTTTATGTTCAGACTTTTGTCTGTATATACAGTGCATTAGGTATACAGCAATACCTGTGTTCCTGGATTCACTTTCTCTGTACGTGTGTGTGTGTGTGGTTGTTTAATAGGGGGATGTGGTGCCCTTCCAGCAGGCAGACAGCTCTATTGTTCCTGCAGCTGAGGGAACACGTCTCCAGCCTGTCCACTCAGGATGTTGGTTTGGACCTCCTTTAAAAAAAAAAGAACAGCCAGCATCACCCGCACCCATTATCCCCATCATCCAGTAAAAACAATGGAGCACCTCCCTACACCCTCCTCTCTTTTCCCAGGAGCCTCAGTGCTTGGTTCTCACGGTACTGTCCAGTTCTGAGGAGCTGGGCCATTGTTAGAAGACCGACCTGTCCTCTGATTGTTCCTAGGAGGACACACACACACACACACCTACACACACACACCACACTCCCTGTTAACTCCAGCGCATTTAGCTGCAGCCTCATCTCCACCTCTCCATCCTCACTAGTTTCAAATGGAAACTTCCACCAGGTTGAAGTAATTGCGACTCTAAACACGCACAACTGGGGTCACTGGAGTGGAGCGGGTCATTCCACTCATAGCGAATTTAAGAGGGGGAGTACAGGGCTCAAGATGGCTGCTGATAGCACAGTATTTACCACTCTGGTGCCAATGTAAATCTGGACCCCATAATCTTTCCCATTTCACTAGCTGGCAGGGTAACGTAGCGGAACTTATCCTGGCACACTGGAAAGGTTATCATCCATTAGGAGAGCTCCCTCTCTGTTTCATGGCTGAGGGACCGGAGTAAACACGTCAACAAAGGGGAGGTCAAAAAGGTCATGTGTTTACAGTCATCAGACACATTCTCACATATTCTTTCAGCACTACATCATTCCACTGAAAAGTACCATTTTTTTTTTTTATCATGGCTTAAAATATCGCAGGAAAAAAATGATCAATCTTTGAAAGTGAATCATTACTGTTTTATGTGTAGTCCATACATCCATGATACTCCCGACAGATTGTGAAATAAATATGCCCTTAAAAGGATATTTCTGCCTTGTGTTTTTCTAGTGATGCATGTCTCAAAGGGAATGCTTACACACTATCAGTGGTGTTGCAACGTAGATACAAGATGCCTGTCAGAGATAACAGCTTTGCCAGTTAACCGTTATCTCGATCTAAACCCATAAATAAAACCTCTGCATACACTGCCTCAGTTACTGCAGCAGCGCTAGCTGGCACACTATTAACGGCAGCTTTATCACAGTGAGCTGTTATGAGGTTTAAAGGACCCTATTAATCCCATCTGGTCGAGCGCAATTACAGGTCTGGCTGTTCGTGCTGTCTTGAAAAATGACGTGCTCTTATTTTGAAATAAAGGCAGCTCGGTGAAGAGTGAAGAGAGTAGCTCATATATGACGGGCTGAGTGCACTTAAATGAGCTGGGTGTGTCGGGTAGCTTCTCAACGTGAACTGGGAAATAATTTATGGGTGCTTTTGCATTGTTGATGCTGTGATTTCTAAATCTAAAAAAGAAACAGATCTGTGAGCAAAAAAGACAAACGCAGCTAAGAATTTTGTAAAAATACAGATGGCAAAGAAAATATAGGCATTTAATTAAAATGGGAATTTGACATTTTTACACTCAAATACTTACTAATTAACTGCAGAAGTTTGCTAAATGCTATTTATGGATTTAGAGATGCCTTAATAGACAAAAATGCTAGGTTTATAATGTTTTTAAACCAGAGAATAAAAAGTTCCACTTTTTGAGCGGATCATTCTTTTTCTTAATCGATTTAAGATGGCCAAATAGTCCAAGGGCTAAATTCCAAAGGTGAATGAGTTAATGGTTTCCCAGCATAATAATTTCCCCCTTGAAGCTGAATGAACAGTCATTACTTCCTTCCTCTGACTTTTATGTTACTTTACGTCACAGGCTGCAGCATTGTTTCACAATAAAGAGGTTAGAGATAATTGTTCAGACCTGAATGTGAAACAATGCAACAACATAAGTGACAAAAACTGAAAGTTAAAGTACAATAAAATCCCCTTTAGATAATTCTTGACAGAGGATGCCAACGTTAACAGAAACATCAATCAGACAAGCACCTTTAGCACACAAACACCATTTTCCTTTATTTACATTTGTCAGCAACACATATATTATTTTTTGTGTGTGCAAACCATCCAGACTTTCTAAAATGAAAGTATTGTGCACATGTTCCAGACAACACAACTAAGCAGCTTAAACTTCCTGGGAGACCGTTGGCTTATGTTCTGTCACATATCATCAAAAGCTACAACAAAGTGCTGTCGTTCTTCTCCTCTTTTGTGCCAGTCAGACTTTCTGTCTTTACATACAGAAAAGCTCAAAGAAAACATTTTTTGACAGGTTTGTAACATGAAAACTGTTTTTATGAAATGACAATTGAGTGACTTAATAACAAAGTCACAATTATATATTTACCATATTTGCACAACCAGATTTAAATAATACAGTGGTCTTTTCCAAATCACAGAACCCTGTCAGATCAAAGGTTGAACACCCAAAGGTTCTATAATAAGGCATTCTAATTACAGTGGATTGCTTAAGTTACTGATAAATGCATGAACAAGCACATGCGCCATCAAGAGGATGGTTGGAGAATTAGATACAGCCCAGTACATACACCTTTGTTTGATTTAACAGAAGCCCAAGACATTATGTTTTTAAATTATATTCCAGCTACTAAAAGTTTCCCAGTGTTCCTTCAGGCAAGCTGACGCTTACAGGTGGTCATGAGTGAGGAAGTGGAGCTGAGGTGAACAGGAAGAATATCTCTTCTGCTCCCAGTGCACAGTCCGACGAGCTGAAAGAAGGTCAAATGCAAGTCTATCGTGCCAATATGGGATTAGCTCTTTTCAGGTCGGTTCCTGTTCAGAGCCGCTTTAGGTGTGAACTCCAGTTTCTCTTTCAGGCTGAGCACCTTTGTGCTGTCCAGACCCATTTGTTCCTGCAGCTTCCGTTCCTCCCTCAGTTCCTGGATGCCTTTCTCTTCCTCTCGAGGTTTGGGGGTCCCCCTGATGAACCATTCCAGGTGGTAGCCCACTGCTCCAACCACAAAAGCAACAGGGAAGGTAACATAAGGTGCATAGGTCCGCAACGCCGTCCACACTACAGGCCACATGACTGCACACCACTCTGGGCTCCCAGGTGCTCCGTGGGGAAAAAAAAAAAAAAAATAGAATGACTGTTATTCTGACAGTCTGAAACAAGGGTACCTAATTTGCTCAATTCCAACAACATATATATTCTCTACTAGAGTAGCTTTGCATGATTCTCAGCTTTGAGTAGAGCAAGAGCTGTATGCTTAGGAAACATATAATTAATCCCCTTTACTAAATGACAAGAATTGTTACAGCTCAGTAGTTCTGATTTCACTACTTCATAAGTGTTAAACTTTTCTTTAATATGCTGCCCCCCCCTTGTGGTTTGAATAGGATTCTGATGGGTGGACTCAGGTATTTTCTACTGCCAGCATGTAAATTTACCAACGAACTTTGACCAGAATAAAAGCACTTGCATTACTTAAAAATCACAGTCTGCTGTGTAACATTTAAAACAATAGCAAAGAGCTTACTGAAGTTGTCAAATCACATTAAAATGCCTCGATTTAATAATTGTTCACTTAATCTTTGTCAACCCATAAATAAAAACTTTATTGATGAGCAAAGAGACTAAACCCAAAGTGCATTTTTATTAGTTGTTTCATTTTATGAAGAGGACGTCAAGCACCACTCAGTAAAATTTACTACGTCTGTGTCCTTCTTACGCCCTCCTTCTCTCAGCTCCGACCAACAACACGAGCAGCAAACAAAACGGCGGGATCAACAGGCAGTACTAATAGACAAACAGCTCCCTATCCCGTTTGCTAGTACTGTCAACACAGCCTTCAAGTGTTACTGCCAATTCATGTTAACGGCCGTTTTTTCGTGCCTGGTTAACCTTCAATAACATTTGAAATGTCGCGGTAACTCGTGTTCGTTCGCGCGGTTCATGTAAGCCAAACTCAAGGTATTCTCAACGATTCAGGAGTCATTCATACATATTCAAACTCTCTCTGTTTCACAGATTACATTACCTTTTTTTAAAGTTAAATGGTAACATTTGCTACGGAGTACGCCATTTCGTCGATCCAGCCATTAAACAGCACTGAATGACTGGGAACTGGATTCGGACAAATTGAACACTTCATATAAAATTGCAACGAAAAGAATTAAGGCTAACGCAGTGTTACCAAACGTACTGCGTGAAAGTCATTTAACAAAACTGAGCTGTTACCGGCTGGTGTACCTTCTATTTACTTAAAAATAACAATTCGAGGAGTGACGCTTTAGAGCTAAAGATGTATCCACAGGGCTTCTACGACTGCCTGAAAATATTCAGATACTACATACAAGTACATTACTCACCTTTACCTCTAGCACGTTGGTACTGCAGTGACGCAATTTCCGTGTCGAGGTCTGCATCCTTCCTGGTTTAACGTCATTGGCTGGCGAGCCCTAAAGGTGCCGAAACATTTTCTCTCGGTGTTTTAGCACCCCCTAGCGGTAAAATAATACGCTACATTACATTGAGATTTGAAATGACTAAAACACACATTCACATTTATTTGTTTAAGGTAACACGGTTGGAATGAACAATACCTTCCAGTGATAGTGGTACCCAATAAACTGCATAATAAATATAAATATGTAAATTGTGTAAATATGAATAAATAAATATGTAATTTTATATATATATATATTTATTTATTTATTTATTTATTTATTTATTTATTTATTTAAAAAATTCAATTAAATAACACCATTCAATTGTGACCTCAGTGTAATAAACTCAGGTCAAATCCTATGTTGAGAACATTATTCATCTTTTCTTAATAAATGAAATAATCAAACAATGGCTATCAAACAGGAAATTATTTCATAATCAAATAACCTAAAAAGTATGTGCTTTGTGACTGTACAGTTAAAGGAAGCTTAACATGCATAAGACCTTTGTCCATTCCATAGCGCTGGCTAAAAAAGTCCTCTTTCTGTGTTTAAACATTCAGTGGCATTTTTACCCAAATCCTCTCAAGAAATCCTCACAAAAAGCTGACTGTTCTGTCACCAGTATTGTGCTATACACTGACAAGGCGTGAGCTACCCCCTGTTGCATGACAAAACCATCAAGTGCCAAGATAGTTTTCTTTTACTTGAAAAGCGCTTTCAGAGACTTGGTGTGCTGTATAAAGACACAAAAAGGTTTAACGGACTTTACTTTTGTTCAGCTGCTTATGAGGAATGTAGAAAAAGTTTAAATTTTAGTCACGTAGTAGGAAACCATATATTTCAGACTTGGCTATAGGAGGAAAAAAAAGTTTCTCTATGCTACTGTAGTTTCTGGCTAGTGAATTGGTAAGCATTCTTTGCAAAATATGATTTATGATACTGATATTTCAGCTCCCGGGCCATAAAAGTTTTCCAGACAACTTTACCAATGCTGGGCACAAGGGTGATCTATAGTAACTGGAATGCAGCCTCTGCAGGCTCTGACTCAATGGCCATTTGTGCAGAGGCAAAGAGGGAAAAAAATAAAGCTATATCCAAATTTGTTATCATTACTTCCAATGCTGTTAGAACTGCGTGGGTGATTACGCTTCATGCTTCAAAATTATTCTGTTAAGCAGTTCCTCCCTCTGTGCTGTCCTTCTTGTAGTTGCCAGAACTGGAATCTGATCAATCCTGTCAAATAAAGTGAAATGTGCTCATCGCCTGAAGGAAAACAACATTACTAGTGCCAGTTCTGCTTTACTAGCAAACTTGGCAGTGGCAGGATTATTTCATCAGTTCCTGTTTATTAGCAAATGAGATTTAGAGTTGTACTAGCCAAAATTTTGATGTAAAAATACAACCACCTTATCAATCCAAATCACAAAGCGAGGCTGACAGAGTGGCTGACTGAAGCCCCGTAGACCTGCTCTACTTACCCAAGTTAATTACAGATGTCAGGCATGGTCAGTGGTGGGAAATTTTTCTCATTACACAAAAATTGACAGACAGGACTTCGGTTAAATCACTGCTGAATCACGGAAGCCTGAAAAAGTGTGTGGCACAGCTCCCTGTGGTCTAAACCTTCAAGCACGGTGCACTTTTGGTCACGACTCCAAAGTCCCCAAACTCAATGTTTTGAAAACGGTCCAGATGCTAAACATATGTCAACAAACACAGGGGGTGGCAAGCATATGACACATATGATACAAAAGGCACTAAAGGATGAGTGACAGCTAAATTTAGCCTCGGATTAAGATGTAGGGAGATGGCTAAGGAGGAGATGGATGTGAAATATGACCGAAAAAGATGCACAAGAGAAATGTGATGGATTGCCTCTGATTTGGAATGAAGCAGGAGGCCCAGTGACACACACACTGCCAGAGGAACAGATGGTGAGGAAAAGAAGAGCCAGATGTGGAAAGTAAGGACAGAGGCTTTTCTGAGTGGGGTTTGAATTTCAGCTAATCATAAGTGCCGTTAAAGAAAATCTAATACAGAAACAGAAAGATTACAAACACTGAGCCTGTACTTGCACGATCAATCACATTTTACTGGGATATTGAACTCACTCAGTGCTTAATTGTTATATTAATATGCATGCCTTCAGTGGTTATGTGAGCATATCAAAGCTGGTAATGAAGTCATTCATAAATATGAAAATTTATTTGCTTTTGGCCTTACAAACCAACTTGACGTGTTTAATGAATTCAGAATATATACCTCAGTGGAGTGTATCGCTCTTTTACTACAGATTCTTAATGCACTGGCCTATATATCCCATAATATTGGGTTGGAAAAAATAAGCAAACAAACAAAAAAAACAACACACTCCCACACAGTGAAGCATAATTTTATCTATCTTACCTTTGGTCAGATTTTTTCCAGGATTACAAGAGTGTAAGTAGTCAAAAATAACAATAGATTCATATTTTTGTATACTCCAAACCACTTTACTTTATAAGCAGAAGTAGTTCTGATATAAAGTTCTTAATAACATACTTTGTATTGAACTATGTAGTACTATCCAATATCATGTCCATTCATTCCCTGTAAATACCTTCTGGAAATACCCCTGATGTGCATGGATTTAAAAGGTATTTTAATAGTTTTAATGGCACAGGAATACATTAATGCTGCTTGTGCGCAAATTCACAGGAAAAAGCTACTTGTATTAAGTACTAGTAAACAAGAACCTTGTTACTGTCACCAAGGCAACTATGGTCAACTTCTGTGTCCTGCTGACTTCCTGGTAAAATTTAAAGGGGACCCATTATGCTCAGTGCAACTCCACATTTTAATTCTTGGGCTTTACTAGACTAGATCTGAATGATTTGCACTTCAAAATAATTCTTATTTAATTTATACTGGGTCTTGCTGTTTTACCTTCCTTCCCCCTACCTTTAACCTAGTCCCCCTACCTTCCTTCTGAACAATTTGAACAAAAGGTGGGTGCTCTGTACCTGAGATTACCATATTAGGGATATTCACTCTGATTGACATCATACATAGACAAGTGTTGAAACTGATTGAAATTGAGTGCTTCGAGGAGTCTGAAGCCATTGGTTTCAGCACACAGGGATTACTTGCACATTTGTTGACCTCATTAT
Organism: Paratilapia polleni; assembly: GCA_015106735.1. Classification (NCBI taxonomy): domain Eukaryota; kingdom Metazoa; phylum Chordata; class Actinopteri; order Cichliformes; family Cichlidae; genus Paratilapia; species Paratilapia polleni. Next base: position 8,687 of record VUQI01032497.1, on the reverse strand, counting down.
TTGGAGCTTTGGCCATGTTTAATATGAACATGCAACATTGCATATGATGAAAAGCATAATAGGTTCCCTTTAAGCTATCCTCTGAAATCTTTAGCTGCTTTTAAAAGAGCCACTGGATTTCATTCAGGTACATGATGCTGGGCTTTGTCTATTTACAGCAATAAGCCATGGAATAACATGTACTGGCTGCATACATAGCAACATGTGGGGGCACTTATGGCAAACAATTTCAAACTAAGCAAACTATGACCTGAACGTGGAATGATACTGTGCAGTTGAACGAGGCTCACATGAGCCTGGTAATGGCACCGGAGAGAAAGTCCTCATAGCTGAGGCGGATGTTGCCGGTCATGGTCCTGTCTCTCTCCCGGAACACTTGTGTCATGCTCTGGAGCTTCGTGCACACGTGAATGAAGTGGTCCAGCTGTATGCCAGGTCGGCCACCTCGCACAGTGAAGCGCTGCACCAGCGTCTCAGAAAACTTGGGGCTGAGGTTGTAACCCATCTGAGCGAGGGCTGAGGAGAGGAAAGGGATATATATACATATTTATGAATGAGTGAAATTATTTTGGTCACAGACATTTCCCAACATCTTTATCAAATGTACAAACACTGATACCTTGCTGCAGCTCTGTGCCACTGATAGTTCCTGAGCGGTCTCTGTCATATTGTTGAAATAACACTCTCCACCGCTGCATGAAGTCCCACAGTGCTGAGAAGCCAAATAGGTCCATTCGACCAGACCGCGTCTTGTCAAACATGTCTAACAGGAAATACATACAACACAGCAGGCTCAGCCAAACAAAACCTAAAGAGATTTCTTAGTGTTCCATGTTCTTTTGCAGCAAAGCCACCCTGCCCATCGTTCATCATCATGGATCTTCTCCTTGTGTTATTTCAAAGTAGTCATACATTTCTCATTATGGTAATAGAAAGCATTAGTCACTGCTTGGTAAATGCAACTGGAATGTAGGGACAGTCGCACAACAACAACGGGAACAGAGACAAACATGACTCAGTCATTATTTAGGCTGACTCCTGGCTGCATAAATTTCTCCCTGTTTTAGAAACACAAGACATTTCTGTTTACAAGCTTGATAGATTTAAGGAGATTCTTCCATCCATCCGTTTATTTTCTACCACTTATCAGGGTCTGGGTCACAGGGGGCAGCAGTCCAAGTATAGCACGCGGGGGGGTACAGCACTCCCATATAAACCCAGCCTATTTTCTTTTTCCCACTACTTCTTTGTATATCTGTTTTTCTAAATAACTTCCTTCTCTCCTTTTGCTGTAGCCATTTAGGTCACTGAAAGTATTTTTACATAGTAAAACAGTGTGTCATTCAGCCTTAAGCAACACTATAAGAGCATTCATAACCAATTCATCAACACAGAGCTACCTCACGGCCTGTTGAGCATTTCATTTAGCTGCTGCTGTATGACTTACTGATCATTATGAGGCAAGTCTTATCATTAAAGGAAGACCAGTTAGAGTTGACAAGTGCCTGCTTGAGCTCCTTTAGGTTGATGAAGCCACTGCGATCACTGTCAACACTCTGGAACCACTGGTACGCCTCTGGGTTGACACCAGGAGGGATGTTACCTACACAAAGAAAAAACAAAACAAAAAAAAAAACCCATTATCGACAGCAAGATGGAGAAGGAAAGAAAGGCGATCAGACTGACTTTAAAGATTCCCATCACTTAAAGATTGTTTTCCAAGCCACTTCCATCACTGTTCCCCTCTTTTTCTTCAATCCATCTGAACCATCTAGTGTGATTTATTCTCTTTATTTTTTCCCCATCCTCATATTTTCTACCGGTTATTATTTCACTAAAGCTCTTGGGCTTTGAGGAGTAACGAACATGTGTGGAAAAAAAAATAAGAAAGAAGAAGAAAGATTCTTGGAAATGAAGTGACTACCATGCTCCAGTGCCAAATTATTATTTATTTATTAGGAGATAAGAAATGCGCTTCGGCTGTCTGATAGTTGAAACTCTGCTGAGTCTGTCAAGAAGAAAATTGATCATAAAAAATAATACATCTATGCTTGGCTCAGTCTTTTGGCTTTGGTGTTTTCAAGCACCAATTTAGAAAAAGAGTACTGTACATACTGACTAGAGTTCTAAAAAATACTTCATATGCAAGTGATACACCAAATCATTCCTATAGCTTATATTTTCTATGCATTTGAGTTTTGATGCTATTTGCTGGAGGAATGTGTGGGTTAGAGAACATACCAACAACAACAACAGTGACAACTGTTAATAATGCCTGATAATATATTTATTAAATGTTGCACTATGCAACATTTTTTCTGTAGGGGATGCTTTTCGTTGCCAATGGCTGAACGGATTGTAAACTGACTTAAAAAAATGAGGCCTTTTGTGACTCTCTCTGTTTCCTCTAACAACCTGTGGACTGATTTCTATGTGAAAGACTGAGGACGAATTTTCTGCTCGCATCCATCCAGGTATGTGACACTCGCTCCTGAGTGTCTTGCCTCAATGCGTCTCTTCCGCTCCCAACGTCAATAGTGAGCAACACATTTGCATAACATTTGCAAGCAAGCGAGCTAAGGTCAGACAGCTAGCTGCTACATTGGGTATCAAGCAGTCTCCTCTAACATTAGCCAACATTAGCCAGAAGAAATCGTTTCATCTAAAGAAGCCTGTCTGGCTGAATGGAAATCTGACCATCAGGGGAAAACTATGGTCAAAAATCAACAGTGCATTTGATTCATGCAGGGATCTGCTGGTGTTTGGGATCAAATCTGTGCCGATATCTGAACTGTCTTCTGCTTAATATGAATTAACGCTACTGTCCCTGCTAACATACAGGTAGTGCAAGCTAGCTCATGTAGCCAAATACTGTGTTGAGCTGGCCATTTTCAAATTAATTTATCACCTAAAATGAGGAACTAACCATCATGCAGTGTAGGTAAGTTACAGCTAGCAAGATAACCGCATGTTGTTTCCTAAGATTACTGGTAGAAAAATCATATCTGAGTAGAACTGCTAGTTGGCTAGCTTGCCAAATGACTTCACCAGCTGCTGTGACCCATGATACTAACTCGTGTATAATGTCAAAGGTTAATTTTATAGTGGCTCCATATTGTAGTTGCCTAACAAGCAAAAGACAAATCCCTTGGGAAGGGCATATGGTGTAAAAATCTGACAAAAGGGATGAGCCGAAAGTAGCTTTTTATTTTTGGTCAATGATTAATTTTATCCAAATATAAGTTATATAATGGCAAAAAAAAAAAAAAAAAAGATGTGGAACATTCTGCATTGATATTTGGTTTCTACAGTAGCAGCCAACAAAGGGGGCAGTTAGCCGACTAGGTGTAACTTAGCTACGCAACATCTCAGTTGTTGTACAACTGAAGAGACCAGCTTACCTACAATATTGCAACATAATAGAGCAGGACAGTCTCATATACAGCTCGTGTAAGTCTCATCACCATTTTGGCCGATGCTCAGCTTGCACATACAGCGCGAGCGTGAGCTGTGTGCAAATGTGAGCAGCAGAACACTGACTGCAGTTCATTTGACAGTTCCGCAGGGCTCCTTTAAAATACATATTTGCTTTCAAATATGGAAAAGCAAAGAAAGGAATCATTAATCTTGCTGCAGTTACGAAAGCAGTTTGCATTCTGCTATAGAATACCTCTCCAACCTTAGTTATACAGGTTCAGGTTTCATAAGTGGCAGCTGTGAAAATGAAGGTGCAGAAAGGGTCAAAGGTTGAGGAAAAGTCATCTCGGCAAGAGGCCATTACCTGAATACACGGTGGAAGAGAAAGGAGGTGTTAGAAAAATATAGTGGGAGATGAAGGGAGGAGTAGAGGGAGGACTGATTGTCAGAAAAAATGAATGGGGGGAGAGGGACAGGTGACACTTCAGGGCAGACCCTTGATGGATTCTGTCCCTGTGGGGAGTGATGGTAACACAGGCTATCAGGTTCTGACTTAGGCTTAGCCACTACTGGAAACAGTGTAATCACACACACACGCACACACACAAACACACTCTTTGCCCATCTGTCTCTTACTCTATTTAGCCCTCACTCAGTATTACCGGAGTCATCACTCCAGCCGTGTAATCCTGCTGAGGGGCACAAACTGAACCCTGTCTCTACAAGACTGTCTGGGAACGTAAGTCATTTTCTATCCATCATCCCACCAGAGAGCGAGGGGGGAAGAAAGTGAGAGAGAAGCAATGTGGAAGGAGAATGAGAGCCTATCTGCAGTCTCCTTGTGTTTAGTGTATGCCTGTTTAACTCCCACAGGCAGAGCTACCACAGATGCTTACAAAGCTCCACTCTCAGCCCATAATTACCTGCAGGACCATAGTTTGCATTAGGTACTCCATGAGGTTGTCCACCATAACCCCCATAAGGCCCACGCCCATATTGCCCTCCCTGACCTGGGACTCCATAACCACCATAGGGGCCTCCTGCTTGACCTGCAGCACCTCCGTAAGGAGCTGAGGGGGGAGGCCCATAGGAACCACTGCATGCACCGTATGGAGCACCTGGTGGTGGGTTGCCTCCTCCTGGATAGCCCTGCAGAGACAGAAAGGAACAAGGATCACTAAAAACTCAGTAATAAATACATGTAATAAACAGGCTTACTGCATAAGCAGTAACAGAAGTATTTGATTCTGAGGACCACAGATACACAAGCTACTTCAGGTATGGCTAAGAAAGTACCCAGTGATGAAAGGTAACACAGAACATGTACTCAAATCCTGTATTTAAGTTTAGTCTTTTTTTATAAAAAAAAAAAGTTTAGTCTTGAGGTAGAGGAACTTAAGTATTTTCTGTATTCATTTCTGCTACTCCACTAGTACTCCACTAGTGTAACATTTCAGAGGGAAATACACACCCATCAGCCACAATATTAAAATCTGCTGCCCAATACTGTGTAGGGCCCCCTTGTGCCACCAAAACAGCTCTGACCCAATGGGGCATGGAGACAGGATCTCTACTGAGTCCTTTTGGTCATGTGGGTTGTGCAGTGGGGGCTCGATGGGTTGTGACTGTTCCATCCTGTGGATGATCAATTGGATCTCTTGAATGAGGCGTCACCATATTGGGCTCTTTCTCATGCTCCTCATTCGGAGCCATTTTTCCTGTGTGCATTTCCTTCTAGGGGTGGGCACAGTTGACAGGTAATGCTGCAGCCATGAGTAGGAGTGCTTTGTCTGCAACAATGTTTGGGTGGGTTTAGCACAAAGTGTTGATCTAGTCTCTCTCTGCCCTACATCATGACCCACAGGATTCAAAGGATATGCTACCAAATCCTTATGTGAGACACCACAGGACACCCCTAGAGGCCCCATGTCCATGCCACAGACTAATCAGAGCCATTTAACAGGCATGAATGAGACCTGCACAATACGAGGAACATGTTTTAATGTTTAATGTTGTGTACTTATCTGACAGCTACAATTACTCTGCACTTTAAGATTTTACTGGCAAAACATATAATTGTCTTATAATTATGAGATGAACATATAAGTTACCCAGGATACATAGCTGCAAGGCTAAAACATTTATTGGTAATTGATTAACTTTATCAAAAGAAATTTCAGGCACAGTTAAACAGGTGAAACATTATCCGTTTGCATGTAAATTTTTGTTATACATATATATATATATGAACCATACTAATAAACAAAAAAACAGCAGATTAATAAATAAAGTTTAAAAAAAAAAGTGGACGTTACAGCAACCCCTTAATGCCATAATATAAGCAAAATAAGCTGCATCCATCATTGGTTCGGTAGTGGCTACAAAACTAAAGCTGGGGGACAATATCCTCACAAGAAGCGCTGCTACTTTTATAAAAGGAAGAACTGAAGCTGATTAGCTCAGCCGTTTAAACGCTGAAATAACCTATTTATGTTGTAATTATGTTTTTGCGCAAGAAAGTGGAGTTACTTTTACTTTACGAGGAACTACACCAGGAAAACTATAACATTTACGTATTCTTGAACCATAAGTCCAGCAATGTAAGACCAATTTGAAATAAACACCGTGTAACCGGCTGCTTCTTACTGAAAAATTGCTTCTGAATAGCAACAATTTATAGCGTAACGCCCTGCTAGCCATAGCAAACAAATGAATAGCTGAAATTACCTGTGGTGCTATTAGTTACGTCGCATTAGCCAATAAAACAGATAACAAACTTATTAAACAATATCAACATGTTTTTTTAAAGACAAAGATAAAGTATAAAATACAGGAATTCAATACGTACGCCGTAGTGGAAACTCATGTTTGACAGACTTTACTTCCTTCAACGAAGCATCCGCAAGGGCGGATAAAGCACCGTCCTCTTCCGACAAACTATTGGCGTATTACCCTATCTATCAAAACAGCATCGGTGTCCTCTGCTCCTGATTGGACGGTAGCGTGGAAAAAGGATGACGTCGGAAGAAATAAGGCGGGGTCATTTGTCTATCACTATTGTTAAGTAAAGCTCAATGCTTTGTGAGTGAGTCACTCACTGTGTAATCTTGTAACGAATACAGGGTTTACCTACAGCATCTGTTTTCCTAACCAAAGTCCTAAGACATATAAGTCTTTAGCTGAAAACTGTTAACTGTTTGATAATTGTGAAATACTTTCCAGAAACAACAAAAGACACACAGTAATATTGTAACAGTGAAACAACTTTATAGGTTGCAACAATAAATAAAAAATGTACAACAAAATATATTATCAACAATCTTACTTCATTCTGCTTGAGATATAGCCTTTTTGGTGGCTATAAACAATTTTATGTCTACTTTTTTTTCCAATGCAATGACTTAGTTCACATCTGTATTGTGCCTTCATCAAGCAATTCTGATTTAGTGTAAGAATAAAGAGCATGTTCTACATTTTCCATATCAGAGAACAACCCCCTCCCCCTTAAGTGCTTTTTGTTGATTACTGTGTTCAAGAAAGTGCTCTGCTGGGCCATTGTGTATTATCAGGAAAAAAAGGGTTCACCCTCTGTTCAATTCAATTCAATTCAATTTTATTTATATAGCGCCAAATCACAACAGCAGTCACCTCAAGGCGCTTTATATTTTAGGGTAAAGACCCTACAATCAGACGACCCCCTATGAGCAAGCACTTTGCAACAGTGGGAAGGAAAAACTCCCTTTTAACAGGAAGAAACCTCCGGCAGAACCAGGCTCAGGGAGGGGCAGCCATCTGCCGCGACCGGTTGGGGATGACGAGAAACAGAAGAGAGCAGAGGGTATCTTAGGGGGTATGTTCTGTATCTAGATCAGTTTGAGACTTTTAACATTTTACAGTTTTAAAGTTTTATCCACAAAGTACCTGATCTAACACATGCACCATTGCACAAAACAAACAAACAAACAAACAAACAAATACAAGTAATACTAGCAAAAAAAAAAAAAACTAAAAATAAAAAAATTAGCTTCCTCTTTCATCCTTGATTTTGGTGTAAATTTCCATGCAAAATGTCACTGAACATGGTAATATTTACAAATCACTCTCTCAGAAAATCATGACGTGATGGGTATCTCTTCGGTGTTGAGCAACAGCTCTACATGGAGTCTGAAGGATGCATTTGCTTCCAGTGGCACCTCAAGTTATTCGCTTAGTTTGTCAAAGTAGCCTCAGCTACATGATGCATGGTTATTATTTCTTAAGCGGTGCTTCCTCAGTCTTGATGTTACTGAGGTTCTGGAGAGAGACTGTGGGATCCACTCTAGTTTTAGACCTCAACTCTGAACTGGACAGTCTCAGTGGTTTCATGTTGTGAGTCTCCGCAAACATCCCCCTGTCTGCCTCTATTTTCCTCATAAGTAATTTCTTGGTGCGTTTGCAGATGAGGTAAATCATCTCACAGATACACATGAAGATGCAGACAGCAGAGGACACCACCATGAAGAGAGTGAAGATCTTTTTCTCTGTGGGGCGGGATATGTAGCAGTCCACCGTGTTGGGGCAAGGCTCCAGGGAACACTTGGACAGGCGGGGCAAGTCGTAACCTTCATAGATGTGGTACAGGATGTACAGGAAGCCAGCATCAAAGCCTGCCTTGAAAATCAGGCTCACCTATGAAAAGATAAATGAGTGTTCAATTCAATTCAATTCAATTCAATTTTATTTATATAGCGCCAATTCACAACAACAGTCACCTCAAGGTGCTTTATGATGTAGGGTAAAGACCCTGCAAATTAGACAGAAAACCCCAACAATCAGACGACCCCCTATGAGCAAGCACTTGGCAACAGTGGGAAGGAAAAACTCCCTTTTAACAGGAAGAAACCTCCGGCAGAACCAGGCTCAGGGAGGGGCAGCCATCTGCCGCGACTGGTTGGGGATGAGGGGAAACAGAAGAGAGCAGAGGGAGACAGGACAAAAAGGCACACCTATGGGAGAGAGACAGAGTTTAATAATAGCTAATGATTAAATGCAAGTGGTGTATAAATACATGGAGAGTGAAAGGAAGTGAGGAAGAGGAAGTGCTCAGTGCATCATGGGAAGCCCCCAGCAGCCTAGGTCTATTGCAGCTTAACTAAGGGATGGTTCAGGGTCACCTGATCCAGCCCTAACTATAAACTCTATCAAAAAGGAACGTTTTAAGCCTAATCTTAAAAGTAGAGAGGGTGTCTGTCTCCCGAATCCAAACTGGGAGCTGGTTCCATAGGAGAGGG
>VUQI01032494.1:0-18826 GCA_015106735.1 Paratilapia polleni | reverse complement strand
GTACCCGGAGAGACCCCACACAAACACGGGGAGAACATGCAAACTCCACACAGAAAGGCCCTGGCCAGATGGTGGATTTGAACTCAGGACCTTCTTGCTGTGAGGCAACAGTGCTAACCACCGTGCCACCGTGCTGCCCCGGGGTTTAATGTCCCTTCCATTACTCTCTTTTTTATAAAAGACTAGAAAAATACATGCACCAGAACATGGGCTGGTACCAGGCTGAAAACAATATAAAAAAAATCAGCACACATGCACACTGAAAACATGAAAACAAGGTGTGTGCAAACTGCTGAGTTTTTACACTTTTCTCCTTTTCCAATTTGTAGTTGTCTCTGATGCATTTTTGCTGTCTGAATGACTGAATGATCTCACTTAAACATACTGATGAACCTAACTATGTTAGATATTTCATTATTCACTGTATCATTACACTGATTACCCTATGGAACCCCACCCTGTGCCTTTATTGTACCTGGGGAATCAAATTATTACGATCAAGTAAGACCCCCCGTCCCCCTGACGCCTGCAACTTTGTTAAATTTGCCAAACTTGCAGAAAGTTTCAGGCAAGAGGAAGACAAGGAAATGGCCAAAGGAAATCAACAATGAGATAAGAAACACAGGGGGAAAGGGAGGGGTGGAGAGAACTGGTGTTGAATACTGCAGCAGCCAATTTTAAGAGTCATTTCTCTTCTATAGCTTGGGCCTGACGGCTGTGAGCAACCTTAGGTCAGGAAACTGTAAAAATATAAACCTGTAATAATTTTGTGTTGCTATAAAGATTTGACCAAAGAAGACTTTAATCTCTACATTTTATTGTGCATTAGTGTTGCTATTACAAAAAAAAATTAATTCAATGTCACCTTGTTAAGTTCTGACTAAATAAAATTCCAGTGACTTGGTAAGAGTATTGCTCATAGTGGTACCTTGTGTGATAGCCATGTGGTTGAGGCGGCGCAAGGCCAGCGGTGCATAAGGACTGCGTAGCAGCGCCAAAGCATATGCAGACAGAGCGGTAGTGTAAGGATCATCAGCAGTGTATGTGTTCCCTTCCAGAAAGTCCTTGGCTTTAGCCACTGCCACCTTCTCTTCCTGGACCAGACAAGACAGACCACAGGGCAAACATGTTTTAATGAATAGTTTATGATGTGGCAGAGAAAGCTTTTTCCAGAATTTTTAATAATGAAATTTTTTCTAATTAGTTGCAGAATAATTTGTATACCTGGATACAAGTACATTTCATATCCCATTGCTGATGATCTGCTGTTTAAAATTATGAATGGGTCAATCAGGAGTTTAATGTACTGTCAACGTCACAACAAAGTCTACAGTTTACAGTGCAGGTACAAGAGTACAGTGCGGTGATTGGTATTATATTCTGAGTTCTCTGCTGCAGGAACACTATTTTCCCCAGAATCATCAGACATCGTATACTTATTGTAACCATGGGTATCCTTTTTAACTCCCGTCCCCAATGCACGCACAAACACACACAGACACACAGATACACACACACACACACACACACAAAATCATCATCACCATCATCATCGTTTTTTCAATGTTCAGCTTTCTAGAGGCTGCCCTGTCCAAATGCACGACAGCAGTTATTGAATAAACATTCATTTTGGCCATTAAAAAGTTGAGTCACTTTTATCTCATGCAGATGTGACCTTCCCTCTCATCCATGAGATGATAGGCCTCCAGAGCCACTCACTGTAATTGCAGCAGTCATCTTTTAATTAAGTGAAATTGGAAGGGGGGTGGAGGTACTGCTTTGAAGTGAAGGATACCTTTTCAGTTTTATCAGTTGTAAAAGCACAGATTCTCAGAAGAAACCCTCTGGGATAGATAGGAGAGGAAAGGGGGAGAGACAGATGGATGGAGAGGAGCCAGGCAGAGGAAATGCTAAATAAAGAGTCAACTATCTGGACGATAGGTGAGCAAAGACAAAAACAATCTGAAGTTTTGAGGCTTTCATGTTTAAAGAATTTCCAGAACACGCTGAGGATGATCATAGCAGATTCTTTTGCTAACTTTCCCACTTCTTTTTGTGAGCGCTAATGTTTATTTATTGAGGACGGCTACTAGTGGGAGAATAATGAAAAAGCAAGCCAAGAGAGAGGAAAGTGAAGTGACAAAGGGAAAAAGCAGATGACTGAAAGTGAGCAATGCAACAGAGGTGTCTTTCATGGGAATCAAATGTCTCTGCACATCAGCCTGAAACTTTTGAAGTAGTCCAAAACGTGATAAGACGGTACATTAGTAGCACCAGGGCATAACAAATTTGAGTAGGCGGACTGCCAGCGCATTCATCTTCCCAGCTATGAGGAATGCAGTGATACGTTCACACATGACCCAGGCTGAAAGGAAGGACAGGTATGCATTGCTTTTAATAAGTGAAGCACCTTTCTTTGAAATGAGATAAAATCATAAATCAAATTTTACACCACTACCTCCATTTTAGGTTACACATCAATCACAGCGGGACACTGTAACATGTTTTAGTAGGTTTGTTTAGTCCTGCTTAATTAAACACTATTTGGTTCGCCTCTGAGGAGGAACTGTGAAGTCTGCCGTGACATTCAGTGTTGTTGGACTGCTTACCTCTGTGGTAATCCCTGTCTCCAAAAGAGCTGCTACCACATAAGATGTAAGTGAAATCTTCCCATGGATTCCTCCCTGTGGTCAAAAACAGACATGAGTTTTCACTTAACAACATCTCAGCCCTCATTTCTCCCCAGTATAAATATTGTTAAACTTCTTAGCATTGATTTATCCAGAAACCGTTCAGCTAAGAAGTCCGACAGTTGGACACCAAGTTCATACTGCAAGTTTAAAGAATTATTGGCCTCTCAATCAATGTAATTGTCTGAGGAAATAAAAAAAAATTATCTCTGTTCTGTCTCTACTGTACACTACTTCTTACATGGCATGCTATGTAACAAATATATTTTGACTTTCACATTTGTTCCTGCTTTACAAGCACAGAAAATTAAATGTCGTTAACCTCATCTTCACCCCACATCTATGCAGACACAGCCCTACCTGCAAGTCTTTGTTAAGGATGCGTCCCATAGCGGGGAAGGAGCCATCATCTCGCTGATGCTTGATGAGCCAAGACTTGGCTGCACGAAGCTCATCCGGGTCAATGTAGATGAATCCTCGAGACTGAGCAAAGGACTTCAGCACAAATGCTGTCAACCTAGAGGAAGGACAGATGGAGATGTGAGATGTGGAAAAAAGATAGATAAGAGGAAGGAAAAGCAGCTATCAAAGATCGTTTACAACATATGGAATCACTATTTCAGTGGAGTGACAAGTTTTTCCACACTCTTTCAATCTGTCAACAAATGGGAAGAGGGGCTGACTGAGAAGTCCATAGATGGAGGGATGTTGTTGTCCAAGAGGACTGGTATGTATAGATGGATCTGACAAAATGGAAAAAAGAAAGGAAGTGGGGAGCAGATGGGTGCGGCAGGGTTTGATCAGTACTACAGGATGAGGCAGCTGTGCTCTTGGGAATGTGAAATTGCACACGGCCCAATCAAGTATGTTTCTGGTTGTGATTCGAAGATTCCCCAAAAACATTCCGCAACTTATACAAACATGGATCCCAGGGACGAAGGTTGCGAATCCGGTTGGCCTGGGAGTGCAAGTGAAAGTTTATGAGCCATGGTTTTAGTGGGCCACAGTGGAGAAGAACCAGGGGAGAAACGGAGAAAGGCTAAGGTCAGCCCTGTGGGACACGGCTGAGCTAATAAACATACACTCATCCATAAACAACAGACCTCCTGGTACTGGTAGAAAGCTGCAGCCTCTGGCCAACAAATGCTCAGTGACAGCAAGACATTCCATTACAGCACCCCTTACCAAAAGAGACTTGCAGGATGAGGTAAGCTGTTTACCACGAAGAGAAAGAAACACAAGAGGGAAATAACAGAATAAACAAACAGGTCACACTCTCGTTTCTCAAGGCAGCTTGTAAGTGAGATCACACTCCAAGAAAAGAGCACCAGAGGGGATGAATCGGAAAAAAGATCTTTGCACTCATAAACCAAAAAACATTAAATCTTCCGTGGTTGGAACCTGGATGTTTCCTCCCCAGAGTCAAAACTAGGGCTGAAGCCACAAGTCTGTTGGAATTTTTATAATGTTAAGTGATATTGTGTCACTGGCTTTAAATGTTAGGCTTCAGGGAAAGGTACTGGAAAATGTAAATATGATTTAGCTTGGAGAAGGAAGAAAGCACTAGACAAGCTCACTTCCACTACTCACCCCACAACTAAGGTCACCATCTCATGATTCTCTCCTTCTCTTTCTCTTGTTTTCTGACTCCCCACATCCAAATCCCCTCTATGAGCTACCCTTATCCAGCCCCATACTTCAAAGGGTAGAGCTAAAGAATGTTTCAGAGACAATACATGGGTGTGCTCCATGACAAAGCTGAGGTTGATAAGCTTTAAGGAGAATGTTATGAGTTGGATTCGAAGAAAGTGTTTCTCACTCCTTTAAATATTTTTTGTGTTAAGCCTGTCTGTCGATGATTTCGTTGTGACAAGCCTGTATTTACTATATAGTATATAGTGGTTAATATACTAAACGGCTTTATTTCAAAACATATTTTACAACATCTCTGCAACAGAAACTGAGCAGCAAGCAAAGAAAAAAAAACAAAAAAAAAAACACCAACAACAAAAACACTGTCTTGCAGGTTTGGCACAGGAATGGAAAGAGATACTAGGTTAATACAGCAGCATGTATCAGCTCTTTTAATCTCTGGTATTCAGCCCCCTAACCCTGTCAGATCAATCTTTGGGCAGAGACCCAAATGCCATGCCAGCCTCAACATGCAGAGCCCTATTCTTAAAGATAATTATATAAGGAAGGAGCACACTTTTGAAAAGTTTTTTAAAAGCAAATTTTGATTTGCTACAACCTTGTTTTGTTCTTTTAGCTAAAATGGAAGAACATATGGAAACTTGAAGGTTTACTTTATTGTAGAATTGCCTTTTTTCAGACAGTCTGCAACACAGTCTTCATTCTGAAGTGTTATGCATGATCAGCTTGGGCTGTTATTTTTAAATGGTAAGAATGATACTGTGTGGGCATGTAAAAATCTTGATAAAAATTACTAAATTTGAATAGTGAATTTATACCTTTAGTTTGAAATTAGGTTTAAGAATGCAATTACTTTTAGGGGTGGGTATTTCAATGTCACTGAAAGGTCTTCACAAGTTTGGCAACAATTCACCATGTGGCGACATCCACAGCTTGAACTGAAAACGGTGCGGAAGCACCTCAAAGTACTGGCTAGGTACTGGCTAAAAAGAAATCTCTCCCTCCAACAGGCTCCAAATGAAAGAGAGTCAACTTCTCTCATTAAATAATAAGTCTGTAAATTGGATCCACAAATCAGAATGATGTCATTAGCTAAATTCACTTCATCTGATCAGTGTGCTGGTGATCATCTTAAAATTAATTCTAATATGAAGTAAATATTAGGCCTCAAACAGAGGTACGTTTGGGAGCGTGGTTGATTCGAAAGACATACCTGGTCTGGAGTGACTGACAAGCCAATTTTGGCATCAAATACAATATGTACAATGTACCTTTGCTCCTTGACCATTAGTTAACATACCAATGATGCTGTATGCATTAGCTATGCACCCCAGTCAGGTTCAAGTGTCACTTGTCTGCTCCAAGTCCCCTTCCCATATTTAGAAGGTGTTGACTCCAATGGGAAGAGATGGAGCTAATCTATAGGCCTAAACTCAGCTCCAATGCAAATGAATGGGTGAGGTCCTCATTTGCTTCTTCTTTGTTTATATATAATCTATACTATATACAAATCCACACTCAAGCATGGTGTTCTATTAAGTCTGTATTTTTGTATTTGCAAAATATTGCAGGCAGTTTTAATTCTTGTCATCATAAGAAGGAGCAAGGGGTGAGAAACATAGCTCACAGTATCATTCTTTGTCAGTGTTTCTCTGCTTCTGAATAACATTGAGTCAGTGAACTTTCAGCCTTTCGGTTTGTTTGTTTCCAAACTTTGTGTTTGTGAAGTGTTAACGGCTTTGGCATCAGAGATAATTAGAACTGCACAACAAACCATTATTGCCAGCCATTGTCATTCTGTTCTGTATTTTCATTAAACCCCGTCAACTTCCATGCAGATACATTTTAACATCCTGGGATACATTAACACTGCATTACAGCTGCTTTTAAGCGGGCAGTAAAAGCACTGCTCTACTCGTGAACTCTGAGTCTAAAGCAAAAGCTGGGCTTGTTTTGGATGCAAACGTGTTGTTGATGGATTCATAAAGTGTCTGATGCAGTTTTACTGAATGTTCACCATCTGTGTTGTGCCCACAACCCACACTTGTTGCCCTGGGTGCCAAGGAAAACTCCAAACCGCTGCTGGTTACATCTTCATATCCTCTCACAGTCATCAGGGGAAGAGTTCAAGCTTTCAGCAGCGGTTTAATGTTACCAATTACACCCAGGTAGTGAGTCATAAGGAGACATGCACCATTTCTGTTTTCTAGACCATGTCAAAAAAGGTAAAACCTTTTGGTAAAGTGGCTCCAGACAACTTATAACACTGTCTCTAATAGTGGCATTAAGAGCTTGTCTGTGGGGCCAAAGCAGCATGGGTCCACTCAGTGGTACGGATATGAACCCTGATTAACTGCAAATAAATCTTGACAACTTTGCCTACCTCAGGGATCCAATTATACAGTTTGATTCTCTGTCATTTATGTAACCTGCTGTTTCACTGTGTTAGCTCTATTAAATATCATAATACCCACCTCAGTTCATAAATCAACCAGAGGTATGTATATTCTGCATGGGCCTCAAAATACAAGCAGTGGAGCTCCCCATTGAGAGAACTGATTCCAGTTTTATAAATATTAACATGGTTGTCTGCCTGCCTGCCCCCAGGCAGTGTAAACATGAAATAAACACTCGAAGGGAAAAACTCAGAGATTTAAACACACCAACAGGAATAGATTAATTTGAGCACAGCGTACGGGGATTTTGATAAAAACTTCATTGCTCTGGCCAGCAACCTATGTCCCACTGAAAGCTGAACAATGTGGCTACAGCCAAGCATAGCTTGGATGGTATGTGTTGTGTACATTTCGGAAAATACACCTACAACTACTTACCACATGCTGCCTGAGGAATCCCTTTCTCCGAAAGCACTGTAAGAGCCATCCTGCCGCTTGTAGGTCAGCTGTCTCTGGTAGCCTGGATCAGAATAAAGTTTGGGAGAAGTGGGAGAGTGTATAGTGTAAATGTATACATTTTTTAATGTGTATATTATTTCCGGTTTGTCCGTAAGGCTCTCGCTGGATGCATTCTTGTATCCACCACTGCAGGTATGTGCGCAGAATTTAAAGTAAATTGTATTTAATGTTCAGGAGAAGCACCACCATGTTAACAAACTCACGTGAGCTTGGAAGATCAGGCAGAGGAAACCAGAATCAACACAGTGAAACTAACCATTGTATATTAAAGGTGGCAAAAAAGTTCAAAAACATCAAATTTGTGGTATTCTTCTATTCCTGAAATGCTCTTTTGGCATTCATTTCTGGCTCTTCACCTAGCTCTTTTGTGCATTGTGGGCTGCACCTAGAGAAAAGAAGGAAAATAAAAAGTGTGCTAGTCCTCGATGATCTTACATATACAATCAAATGCTTTTCACTTGCAACTATGCAATGCAGCAAACTGCAAAGACGTTCAGGTGCTTCATACTGTGATCAAAGAGGGTGAATCCAGCACAGGTTTCAGATCTTAAACACACAAACGAACGAATTGGTACATTTGCTGCTGTACTTTAGACAGCTTGGTAGCTGAATTCCCACTGTGCTCCAAGGTCAACCTTGGAGCAAAGGTCAAAGAGTTAAATTATTTTACATACATCTGCAGGGTGGTCTCTCCATTGTACGGTACACTAGAAAACTCTAGAGAAATTTACTAAAGGTGAGGCTTCCTTTAATAAGAGGGGATCTTTGTGAGGGTGAGTAAAGAAAAAAAAATAAAGGGTAGAAGGACCGGTTTGGATAACTCTGACTAACGTCACTGCCCTTTAGGTTTCAGTTTATGATTCAAAGTTTTGAGTCACAGCCAGGCCAAGCCTCCTCGGTCAAAAAATTCACAGTTCCATAAATGAGCTCTGTTATTCAAGGTCAACTTCACTCCCATCGTTCCCAGAAAACACAGCAATACTGCACAACTGTTAGAAAACAGCAAACAATTAGAAAACATTCCTTTCTTTAAGCATGAAGCCACTTTGCGCACCGTCATGCCAGAAGAGATTTGATTTGTTGAGATTCATGGCACACTCTTGAAGAACTTAAATAGCTTTCTTGGGTCCTGTGTTTAAAGTGCTGGTAGATAACTGGGTTTACATCAGCAAGTATTTGGGAGGGCACCAATCTTTGGATCATCAGTAAACAATAGGTGGAAGATAGCGGTACTAAAGGCAATCCACATCTTGGAGGCTTGTCCAAAAGGAGTAGTCAAGCTCATAAAAATGAAGAACTATAGTATTGGCGCTACGGGGTTAACCTGGCTTCTAATTAATATATTAGTAATTTTGATGTCATCTCAACATTTTGATGACATCTCAAGCACATGTGCACATGTAAAACTAATTATAAAAAGACCATCAAAGCATATTTTTAAGGCTTAGTGAGGAGGTTGTCTTTAACCTATTGGAAAAAGGTAATACAGAATGTCTGGTCTAAGGAAGCAACTTGTTATGAAATCAAAAGAAGGTTGGGATCCAGCTTCTTTACCTTGAAGCAAGTAGTCAGTTGCTTCATTTTCAACCTCAGGGCTGAGCTGCCTGGTCTTCTGCAGGTACTTCAAAACAAAGACATTGGGGGCAAAGTGGATCATGTTCTGCTCACCACACCCAAAGGGCAGCCTCAGCAGCTTGTCCAGGTTATTTAGAGTTGGCCCCATGACATCCCCTGATATAGAAGCACCAATACACACACACACACAAACACACATTACTTATTGACACTGCAAAATGTACTGTATTTTAGTTCAATTCACATGAAGACTCGACTTCTTGATCTAAGCCAATTCTTTGGAAATGTAAATAAGAGTATGGAGGAAATAATATATCTATAAATTCAATCACAAAATAGCTTACCAATCATAAATGCAGTAGCCCTTTCTGATCCAGGCACCATGTTTTGTGGGACCCCTAGCGTGAAGGCCTCATTGTGGTTGTCATCAGAGTCTTCCTTCCTCCAAATCTTGAACTCCCCAACTGAGCCCCAGCCTGTAGAGAAGCCTATGTGTCGCACCTGGATGGAAAAAAAAAGTATTTTTTTTACAAATGACCTGTAAAGATATTTCCTGCAGTTGGTACACAAATTTCATAAAAGTCTCAAACCTGTCCTGGGAATTGGCCTGCCCATTGGAGGATGACTGATTCATTGGATGGATGTAAACCATGGCCCACCTGGAAGGAATAATGCAGACAGAGTAAAGCCAAATATTTCTGGAGGAATAATCATTTGTAATTAACAGTCTATTATTGCGTTGCCTTGAAATGTTTCATTATTTGTGCCCCGTAACAGACAATACCAACAAGAACAACAATTAGACCCATGATAGCTCTGTTAATGGAGATATGCTCCAAACAGTTAGTTCCCACCTCACCCCTTCACTGTTTGACTGCATACTGTCCCCACTTTCACTCTGCATCTGCAAGCCCCACTCACTCATAAGTTCCCTTCCTACATAAAGCAAGACGCAGCATTGATCCAGAGGATCAGGAGACAGAAAAGGTCACAAATCCACAAAAATCCAGCACATTGGACAACACCTGAATGGTACCCATTCAAGCTAAACAAAAACAGGGTTTCCACTAGTATGTTACAAGCCCGGTGCCCTCCTGGCCTAAGCTAACCCACCCCCACCTAGCTAAAGCATCAGGGAATTAATGGATGCTAGAAGTAGGAAACAATCCCGTCTCTCTCCTCTTATAAGCAATAGTGTGTCTGCACAGAAGAAGCAGCGAGAACAGGACCTACATAGTTCTGCTGTGGCACACAGCATGCAAGTTTGATATTGCCATGTCAGTCTAGTACTACTTTAATTTGCTGTCATCTTCCCATGCAGGTCATAGCAGAAAACTTTTAATCGCCCATAACGAGTTGTGGTCAACTCAGATAATGTTATCTTCATATGACACACTGGCTGTCTGTCATTGGTATATATGGAGTTACAAGGTGAAAATGCTTAGCCATGTCATTGACTCATCTCATAGTATATAAACACAATATATGAACATGTTAACAATGTTAAAAACTTGATTTTTATTGGAGAGGGTCTGTAAAAAGCAATGAATCTACTGGTACAGTTCCCTTACAGCGGGTTCTACTGCCAGCTGTTGGCTATGCCAGTGTGATTCATGCACCTCCCACACACAATCCCAAAAACAAACATTCAAACAGACCCATGCAGAGCACACTTGCTCTCTGGTATAAGAGTTTAATTTTGTAATCACATTAAACCATAAGACCATGAAAGGCAGAGTCCCAAAACGTATCCATCTCCCAACGCTATTGTTCCTGGAGAAAATAAATGAACTGCTCTGGGATGCAATATATGGGCTTTTAATTACTGCATTTGGTGAATGATGCAAGGCTAATTAGTGCTGAAGCTGGAGCTGGGAAGTGGTGTGCCAGCCACTGATCATCATGCAAGTCCCAGGCCATGGATCATCGAGCGCCCTCAGTGACATCAGTCCCGTTAAGTTGAGCTTACCCAAAGGCACACCAGTAAAAGTGGCGCCAGATCTCCTAACACACAGACCCCATGGCCTGTTCAGTGTTTTCTTCCACTTCTTTTTATGTCAGAGCATCCAAACACAACCTGAAAGCAAATGTGCTGTGCTTTGAAAGTGTTATAACTATAATTCCTTTATCTTCTTACCTGTACCACGCCTCCCTTCCAACTGATCCAAAAGCTGCGGAACTCATCCCAGGAGAGGATACCTGGTGTAGGGACACTGACAAGGGGCTCACCCATTTTGCCCAAGGAAATCCAGGAATGAGTGTTCTGCCTGCCCCCGAGTACGATCTCTAGCATCTCTGTGCTGTCATGGGGACTGGCAGAGAGGGCAAAATGGGCATCGTTGTGTGTCTTTACTGCCACCTGGAACTGGTTCATCCTGGCTGGCTTTTTCACATACTGATACTCATACTTGTTGGGGGTGGAAATATGGATCCTCTCTGGGATTTGAAATACAAAATAAACTTGAATTTTGTAAAGTTGAAGGCATGAATATTATATACAGACCCGGAAAAAATTAATCCTAAGTTAAAACATTAGTAATGTGTTGTTTAAAAATGAATATGAACTTGGTTTTTTTTGCATTATTTGAGGTCCGAAAACACTGGAACACTGGAAAACACTTTTTTGGTATTTTGACCATTTTTCATTTTCTGCAAATAAATGCTCTAAATGAAAATATTTGTATTTGGAATTTGGGAGTTATGTTGTCAGTAGTTTATAGAATAAAACAAAAATGTTCATTTTACTCAAACATATACCTATAAATAGCAAAATCAGAGAAACTGATCATTTTGCAGTGGTCTCTTAATTTTTTCCAGAGCTGTATTATCATTATGCATATATCAATTAAAATGGTTTACAAAGGGTTACACTGACCATTGGGACAGAAGAACACACTGTAGGTGTATTCTCTTGGCAGGCCTTCTGGCTGCAAACAGGGTGACAGCAAGAGAAAACAAGACACAGAAAAACAGCACAACAAAATTCACATGTAATGTTAAAAACAAACAAACAATTATATAAAGAACAAAGATGACAAAGATGAATTTCAGTTTTCTTACCTCAACCAGGACAGTCCTACGGATATAGTCCAGGCCAGTTGGGATCCTTCTTTCGTCCATATCATTACTTATTTTGCCTGTTGGGAATCCATCTGAACAGCAGCTTGGTTCACTATAGGCAATGGCACGAGCTAGTAAGGCAGTACAGAACAGAATCAGCTTTCAGACCCAGAATATCCCCTTCTTGAAAAAGATTTTGTTTGGATGGCAGCATATCTTGCTCCAAAATATATTATTAAGCATTTCTGGTTCCTTTATAGATTTCCAAGTTGCACCCCCATACATTAATGGACAGTGGCTTTTAAACTGTGACTGGATGGGCAGCCAGTTGTTCTCCTCTTTAGCCAGGAGAACATGGTGTAGTGCCTGCTCCCATCTTTACTTCTGTAAGACTCAGTCTCTTTGGGATGCTTTTTTCTGAGTTACCTAATTAGTTGTGAGATGATCAGCAGTCAAATAAATATGTTTTGCAGAATTTTCCAGACATCAACATACATTAGTCAGGACAAGCATGTCTGTAAAAGGATTCCCAGTTCTCTTGCTGGGGAGCCCATTGGAAATGTGGCCCTGTGCCAATTGTGTCTCTTTGTGTGTGTGTAGTGAGAAGGAAACACAAGGGGATAGTGGACTAGGAGTGGGGCCATGGGGGGCCCATTGACCGCCAGTGACCTGCAAACTCATCAACATGCCACTGAGTGTCACAGCGCAGCTCTGGTTACTCCCCCACTGCTGGCCTGCTTTGTTTTCACATGCGCTCCGGAGGGGACTATTTGTAACCTGGGTGGGTGACCAGATCACACACACAGTTCCTTGGCCAGCAGAGCTTTCCTCAGTCACAGGCTTGCCTTTTTGTGTGGAATCACACTGAGTGGACCAAAGTCCTGATGAAAGGCTGCTATTGTTTCTAAGTGCCACACTACTAAAGAATGCAAATAATGCCATTTCCATGATTCAGCACAAATCATTCTTGTAGTGTTTACATTAGCATCAATACCTTGAGTCATTCTCTCACAAGTGTTGATTTACTTCCTTCTTTCTAAACATTGCCAGGTCGGGTTTATGTGTTTTTATAGTATTACAGCTGCCTATTTTATTGATTACACATTGGCCAATAATGAGCACACATTGCTGCAGAGATGCTTATCCACAGTTGCAAGAAGTGACAAATTGCTTTATGAGTTAACCTGACTTTGCACCATGAGTGTGTCTCAACAGAATATTTATGGTTTCCTAATAAAAAAAATTCTGCCATTTTATCAATGTAGTACTTCAAATACAATAAAAAGTTAAAGCTGATAAAGTAATTCATGAGGACATTTTCCATTTGAATGAGCTCTTTGGGTACCTGTGATATTAACTGATCCCAATTCAGTGAATGACAATACAATATTTGTAGGAGCAGCCTCTCCAGAAGCAATACACTTCTTCCTGGTAAGGTGGTGCTTTCCAGGATGGCCAACAAACTTGATGCCCTTTGGAACTGACACTTTTACATGAACCTGTGAAGGGGGCAGAGAGGAGAGGAAGAGACAAATCAGGGGCAATTGATCTCCTTTGACAGCCTACAATGATATCATATCTGTTAGGCACGCCCCTCCCTCATATAGCGTGTTTCATCAAAGCTCTGAAAGCGAGGGAGAATTTTTTAAATCACACTGTGAATTTTCCATGCTGACTGACTCATGCTTCTCAAACTCCCTGAAGGATTAAGTTCCACTCATCGTCCAATTTTCACAGGGCTCAGTAATGCAGAAGGATCTTTTAACTGTTCTTTATCTGCATGCCACAAGTCATAAATAACTGAGCAGAAAATATAGGAATCACATGTTGCTGGGGTGGACATCAAAGGATGGGCTATTCTGGTTTGCATATTCACCTAACATGACATCAGGGCAACACACGCACAGGCCATTTAACAGGCTCATCTGCAAACATCATGATGTCATCTGTATGGAGTGCAGGATGGACCCATTTAAGGCCAGGAAAGAGCTTGGAGGGCTGTTTGAAGTAAGTGCTGAAACATACTTCTAGGCTAATCTCTTCGCATTACAAACCTATACTCGCTTTGGAATTTCTAATCCATCTGCACTCCTGGGTCTACATAAGCAGTCATTTCATAAAAAATATTTGTTTTACATTTACTTATAAATCAAATCAATTCTGCTACATGCAGAAATAAAAACAAAAACAAAACATCAACACAATAATTTGCATGTTTTGGCCTATCACTTATAAAGCACATCTTATATTTTATGTTTGCTACCTCAAACATGCTCTGTGTTTGCTCTATGTCTCTGTGATCTAAAGTTTTCACTTGAGGGATGTACCATTTTCCTTTTTTTGGCCTGTAAAAATGCTTAGTTTTGAACTTGGCTATGAAACTTTACTGGTGCATAATTGGGACCAAAGTTAAGGTAAAGTTACAAGATGGGTCTGGTCTGAACCATGAGCACTGCGTAAATTGTGCGCTTGGAAGAAGGTGGTCCAAAGGTCCCTACTGTGGTCTGAGAAGTCATAGGAGGGGTGGCTGATGTTATCCCATTGTAAGATGGTGTCTATTACTACAGATTTTGTCAACTTAATGTTGTGATTCTGTCTCTCCGTGTTGTATTTCCACAAAACCTGCTTCTGTCTACTAACTAAATAGAGCACCTACGTCATGCCTAATCCGAGTGAGAAACCCTCAGTTTTCTTATTAATGATTCTTCCCTGTTTTCCTCTTAAAGACCATTTCCTTAACCAAATCTAGGGTCTGGTCATAGTGAGCGTTGTATGTAGTAAAGCATTACATTTTCTGTTTGCCTACATTTTTCACTTATGTCATTTAACTACGAAATTCAGATTACTGAGACATTTGCCTATTGTTACCTTTAACCCATCTTTAATTTTTGATAGGCAATTTTTCTGTGCGCTGTACTGTAGGTTGCTTTTGTTCACTTGACAGTGATTCAAAATAATGCAGGGTATGATCACAACAGATTGTACAGAGAGAGTTAAACACTATCCCCCAGATGTGTCTCTTTCAGTATAAATGCATCAGCCAACCAGTTATTCTGATGCCACAAAAAGGACCTCATGAACAAGGACGACACCTGAGTCCTACCTGCTGAAATTATTTACACTGGAGAACAAATTTAGGCTCCACAGTCAACTTAATCAGTTTTTGAAGTTACTTCAATGTGGTCCCTAATTTGATGATACCCTAATGGACTCGGTGGAGATGGAGTCACATTAGAATTTATGTTAAAACTACCTTTTAAGACTGTACATTATCTTCTGTAATATAAAGTTGAAAATGACTTTAAGTAGCTGAAGCACACAGAGTTTTCAGAACATGCCATACCAACCTATAACTCATCTAAAATAAATGGACTGGACACAATAGGTGGTTACTGGACTAAACTACAAGAAAAAGCACAGATGCGACATGTCCCATCTTCAGGAATATGATGTGAAGTTTGTACTTGAGGGCATCTGCTGGTGAGCCTTATTGCCCACTTGTTGCGGTACCTAGGTTGCTTCATGTCCATCTTACCTCAGAGCAGGTAGGCAGGTAGTTGTAGACAGTGAGAGGAACTTTGGTCTGCTCCCCTCTGATTAAGCTGTAGGGTAGCGTAAAGTCCACAAAGAAGTGCTTGAAGGTACGAAGCTCTGCTCTCTTTCCTAAAGCCAGCCCCATCTGCTCGGACAGGCCAACAACTTCTGCCACCCATGTGGTGATAGAATCCGGCACATCCAGGTGCAGTTCAGCTTCACCAGTTTCAGAGCTGTTAGTGACACATTGAGATACAACAGTGGAATACTAATTCTAGCATACTTTCTTTAAAACAAGCAATTAAAATGCATCAACTACAAGGACGAGCTTGATGAAAGACTGAAGACTACTTTAATGTTAACACCTGTGTCAACACCAGCACCTGCATCAATATAACCACAGCAAACACTCTAAAATAGACCGGTGTAAGGGACAGTCAGGTGTTGACCCAATCTGTTTCTTTGAAAGAAATGAGCTGAAGTCATTATTGGCAGCGCATACTTAATGTTGGTCTTGGCAAACTGTTACAGGGCACAATAAACTTCAAAAACTGCATGTACACCCTTCCTTTTGATCAAAGCTGCCCAAAATCCATTTTAATATACTTTTAAGGAAAATCAGAGCTTTGCACTTCACAGGAAATTAGTGAGAGCTGAAGTCCCATCCAAAGGAATCAAAGCATATGGAAATCTATGGGCAATTCATTTACACTGGCTAAAAATGAATGGAAGGAGCTCTTGAGAAAGTAACAGTCTGTTCCAAGATTGAATGAAGCACTTCACACCCAGTGGCAGAAATGGTGGATGCTGCTGTGTGATGGAAGATCAGCCTTCTCACATACAGCACTGCCTTGCATCTTTCCTCTCCGAAATTTCTTCCAACAGTCTGTCATCTTCACTTTTTCCTTTCCAGTACTTCTTACCTTACTCTCCCATTTTTTCCTTCCAACTTTACCCTCACCTTTCTTCTATATTGTGGTTTTCACACATTTCTTCTTACTGTTTTGTCTCATCTCCTTTTTCATTCCGCAAATGTTTTCCTCTTTTTCTCCTTTATCTCTTTCATCCTTCCAGTTTTTTTCACATTTGCTCCTCTCTTTTCCATTTATCTGTTCTCTAAAGCACTTTAGATTGTGACTAAATCACATAAAAGGATAGACAATCTGTTGCACCTGAGATATCTATCCAGAGGCAAGGACCACAGACACGCACACACGCTCACACAAGACAAATATTATTTAAAGATTTAAATACCTGATGTTGAGGCAGTGCCACACCCAAGTCTCTGGGAAAAATGTTCGCCTCCGCCTCTCTACTCTACAGCCAAAACACAAGAAGACATCAGTGAAAAGCTTTAGCTAATAAAATAACAACATAATGGAAAAATATACTATTTAAAATTCCACAATGATAAGTCACATCATGTGTTTAAAGTTCGGCACTAAAATGAGAAGTATTTGTAGCACTGAGGAATGTAGGCCTAACATATGAAAAAACCAAAGAGGGTAATTTCTTTGTCATGTTTTATTGTGCTTCTCTGTTACTCATTCCAGAGACCTTGTTTAACCCAAGGATGACAAATACATAAAAAGTGTACAAGTAGAATATAATTTTTGTGATCTTGATGTAATTATTGTTCTGTTATGAGTTTGCTTTAAGATTCCTTGTTTTCAGTAAAGTACATGCCCATATTACAGTGTGTGGTCCAGTAAAGGATTACAGTTAATCTTCTTCAACAATAATAACCCGCTTTTTTTCCCTCTGACATTAAAGAGGGTGGAGTAATACATACAAGTACACGAAATTTAATGGTTTAAGAGAACCTCCAGAGAAAGATCATCTGTTTTCAGCAGTTAAACAGCCAATATGTGCACATCAACAACTGAATATCCCTGCCCACGACATGATACCCCACCCAATTCGCTCACAGTTCGGCTTTTAATACCAACAGAGTATGGTATTTGATAAACTGTTTAAATAAATAAGAAATTCATTGTTTTCTATAATTTACAGTACTGTGAAAAAGTCTTGAGCCACTCCTCATTTCTTTATATTTTGCTAAGAAAATGGGAAATAGGTGCAGCGATTTATTGAAACATGCACAAACATACATGGAAACACAGTATATGAGGCAAAAACAGAGTTTGTACGATTCTGACGAGCTTGAAAGTCAATATTTGGTGTGACCACATTTATTCTTCAGCACAGCCTGAACTCTCTTAGGCAGCTTTCTTGTAATTTCTTTAAGTAGTATTCAGGAATAGTTCTCCAGGCTTCTTGAAGGACATTCAAAACTCTTTTCTTTGGATGTTGGCTGCCTTTCATTCCGTTATCTGTCAAGATGATCCCACACTGCTTCAATAATGTTGAGGAGGCCAATCCATGACTGATAGTGTTCCACTGTGTGTTTTTCTATCCAGGTGTGCTTTTACTGCATTGGCAGTGTGTTTGGGATCATTGTCATGCTGAAAAATGAAGCTGTTACCAATCAGACACTTTCCACATAGTATTACAGGGTGGATCAAAATCTGATGGTAGTTTTCTGCCTTAATAATTCCATCAATTTTGACAAGATCTCCAACACCACTGGCTGAAATGCAGCCCCAAACCATGACAGAGCCTCCACTGTGTTTTACAGATGGCTGTAGACACTCACCGTCATACCTCTCTCCTGACTGCTTCCAAACATATTGACGACAATTTGAACCAAAAATTTCAAATCTGGATTCATCACTCCATGAGACCCGTTGCAATTGATTTTCAGTACATTTCTTGTGTAGTTTGGCATACCTCAGCCTTTTCTCCCTATTTTCCTTCCTTAAGAATGTCTTCATGACAGCCACCCTTCCACTGAGACCATTTGTGATGAGGCTTCGGTGAACAGCATACAGGTTAACAGAAGGGCCAGATGCCTCTCTCAGGTCCTGTGTCAGGTCTTTGCTGGATTTGTCCATTTGTCCAGTTTCCTCAAATGGTTGATGCTGAGATGCATGTCTCAGCATGATTGATGCTGAGACATTCCAAGTTTTTGACTAATAGCTCTTTGGGAATCACCTTGTTGGAGTACAAATGCTATTTTATACCTGTCAAAGTGCATTATCTTCGGCATTTTTCATAGATTCAACTGAAGAAATGGGAACAAATTATGTGTTTTTGCAGCAGGCTGCTAATAACAAAATGCCTAAAGATACAAATTAAAATAGATTTTTTGCTAAGTTGTCTGTTATGTGTAGACACAACACTGGTTCATTCCTTTAGGTGCCTTTTTCATGCTTCAATGATTCATAGGACAGTGTTAAGTAGCTTAAAAAAATACTTCTGAAAATGGTCAGGTATAAGGACTGGACTGAAAATGAGTGGAAAAAAAAGCCAAAGAAGAACTCAGAAAGACCTTCAGAA
>VUQI01032493.1:14070-26202 GCA_015106735.1 Paratilapia polleni | reverse complement strand
TTTCACTCTCCATGTGTTTTATACACCACTTGCATTTAATCATTAGTTATTATTAACTCTGTCTCTCTCCTATAGTGTGGCTTTTGTCCTGTCTCCCTCTGCTCTCTTCTGTTTCCCCTCACCCCCAACCGGTCGCGGCAGATGGCTGCCCCTCCCTGAGCCTGGTTCTGCCGGAGGTTTCTTCCTGTTAAAAGGGAGTTTTTCCTTCCCACTGTTGCCAAGTGCTTGCTCATAGGGGGTCGTCTGATTGTTGGGGTTTTCTGTCTAATATCGTAGGGTCTTTACCCTAATATATAAAGCGCCTTGAGGCGACTGTTGTTGTGATTTGGTGCTATATAAATAAAATTGAATTGAATTGAACTAATGATGTTCATAAGTTGTTGATAGAACTCCTCCTCCTCATCTTTCCTTCGCTGCTGAGCTGATTCCATTAGAAACACTAGAACACAGTTTTTGTTTTTTGTTTTTTGTCTAATTTCCTTCAGTTCCTTTCATTTGAGTTTCTCCACATTAGAGCCCACTGACAGCTTCACAGGACACACACCTAATCAACGTCACCTGGTCAACGGAAGCCCATTGCTGCCACTACAAAAAAAGGAAAACACTACCATCAAAATATATCAAAACAATCAGAATGTGGATTTACAGTCAAAAAATGTATTTTATAATCATTCAGTATTGTGAGTTTTTACTTCATAATTCTGACTTGTAACTCAAAGGTTATTTGTCATTCTGCAGGGCTCTGGCAGTGCTCCTCCTGTTCCTCCTCACACAAAGGAGCAGATACTGGTCCTGCTGGTTCTACGGCTCTCTCCAGCTCTCATCGTATAATGGTCCTTCTCCCTGTATCTCCTCCACACTCTTGAGCCTGTGCTGGGAGAAACAGCAAACCTTTTTGCGACGGCATATATGGATGTGCCATCCTGGAGGAACTGGACTACCTATGAAACTGGAATGGACTGCAGGTTCTGTCTCATGCTACTGATTATAGTCGGTTGCAAACATGGACGCGGTCAAGGACACAGAGACAGATGATCAGGTGATCATTTTATAGTCATTATAAGTCCAAAAAAGTCCACACAAAGGACTTATTTTCATGCATGTGTGGTTGCTCGGGGTCTACATCTGTGTCTATACAGAGCACATGCCCTCTACAAATCTATTAAAAATGGTGACATCTATACATGAGGAAGAAGAAGAGCTGCTTTGTATCGTGTACAAAAAAGACACACAAAAAAAGAAAAGCGAGGAAAGTGAAAAAGTGGTGTTTGGCCACTCAGTGTCAACAGGACTAAAAACAGGGAGTTCAATATGTTGGTGTCCTTATGATGAAGTGACCTCACAAAAAGCTGTCAGGCACGCAGACGTCCACACGGACCCTCGCACTCGCTGTCTGTTGATGAAATTTACGTCCACCAAACCCAAGTGGCCCCTCATGAACTTTCAAATTCGGACACTATAACCCCTGTTCATGTCATCGTTGGTGGTAAGCCTAACCCTATATGATGGAGAAAGGCAAACCTGACTTTTTGGGAGAAAATGTGAATAGTTTTTTGTGTGTGTCAGTTACAATGATTATTTTCTTTGCTCCCTGATTGCAAGGCTTGAGGGAACAACTTAATATTAAAAATGACATATTCTGATTGCCCAGGGTTGGGGCTAGGATTAGGGATATGGACAGGGTTAGGGTTTGGGTTTGGGTTGGGGTTGTCATTGATGATGACTTAGACCTCGAAGATTTAAATCTTAATGTTGGCTTTATTTCTGAGTTCAAATCCACCATCTGGCCAGGGCCTTTCTGTGTGGAGTTTGCATGTTCTGCCCATTTTTGCGTGGGTTCTCTCCGGGTACTCCGGCTTCCTCCCACAGTCCAAAGACATGCAGTTAGTGTTAAGTTAAGTTAATTGGTAATTCTAAATTGGCCATAGGTGTGAATGTTGTCTGTCTCTCTGTGTTAGCCCTGTAACAGACTATAGACCTGTCCAGGGTGTACCCCGCCTCTCGCCCTATGGCAGCTGGGATAGGCTCCAGTAGAAAATGGATGGATGGTATCAGAGTAAAGGGGGCTTAATACTTTTCAGATTTTTATTTGTAAAAAATTTTAAACACCGTGTATCATTTTCCTTCCACTTCACAATCATGCACTACTTTGTGTTGGTCTATCACATAAAATCCCAATAAAATACATTTAATTTTGTGGTTGTAACGTGACAAAATGTGGAAAAGTTCAAAGGGTATGAATACTTTTGCAAGGCACTGTATAATGTCCTGAGAAGTATGATATGTGAAGGCACCATTTTTAAAAGGTATTTTAGAGATTTGAAGACAGAGTCATATTTTCTCATGATGGGGCATTTCTGTTATGCACACAACATCTTTTGAAATGTTTCCCTTATGATTTAATGGAACTGAACCTCATAAAGAACATTCTGATTGTTGTTATTTAGTGTCCTGTAACTGCAAACAAATCAGATCACTTACATAAAGAGATAATACCCAGTAACTCCATGCAGAGCTCTGCATCCACCCATCCATCCTCTGTCAGAGTACCCAGAATGAGTCCATCAGCTCCTTGGCTCTTCATTAGCTCAATGTCTTTCCTCATCACCTCTACTTCCAGGTCAAAGTACAGAAAGTCACCCCCCACAAGGCCGTATCATCAGATAGATGGGAATTGTGACATACTGCTTCACTACATGCCGCAGACCTATAGTAAAGCAAATAATGGCATAATAGGTGGAATTATTCGTATATATACACTATATTGCCAAAAGTATTCACTCACCCATCTAAATCATTGACTTCAGGTGTTCCAATCACTTCCATGACCACAGGTGTATAAAATCAAGCAAATAGGCATGCAGACTGCTTCTACAAACATTTGTGAAAGAATGGGTCGCTCTCAGGAGCTCAGTGACTTCCAGCGTGGTACCGTGATAGGATGCCAGCTGTGCAATAAGTCCAGCTGTGAAATTTCCTCGCTACTAAATATTCCACAGTCAGCTGTTAGTGGTATAACAAAACGGAAGCGACTGGGAATGACAGCAACTCAACCACGAAGTGGTAGGCCACGTAAAATCACAGAGTGGGGTCAGCGGATGCTGAGGCGCATAGTGCACAGACGTCGCCAACTTTCTGCAGAGTCAATAGCTTCATGGAATGGGTTTCCATGGCCGAGCAACTGCATCCAAGCCTTACATCACCAAGCACAATGCACGTAAAGCACGCCGCCACTGGACTCCAGACCAGTGGAGACGTGTTCTCTGGAGTCCAGTGGCAAATCATGCTTCTCCATCTGGCAGTCTCATGGACAAGTCTGGGTTTGGCGGTTGCCCGGAGAACAGTATTTGTCTGACTGCATTGTGCCAATTGTAAAGTTTGGTGGAGGGGGGATTATGGTGTGGGGTTGTTTTTCAGGAGTTGGGCTCGGCCCCTTAGTTCCAGTGAAAGGAACTCTTTCTCACCTCACAAATGCGCTTCTGGAAGAATGGTCAAAAATTCCCATAAACACACTCCTAACCCTTGTGGAAAGTCTTCCCAGAAGAGTTGAAGCTGTTATAGCTGCAAAGGGTGGGCCGACATCATATTAAACTCTATGGATTAAGGATGGGACGTCACTCAAGTTCAAGGCAGAGTGAGCAAATACTTTTGGCAATATAGTGTATCTGAATGGGACCTCTCTGCTCTTAAAAAAAAAATATTATTAATAGCAGTCATATCTTTCTTTATATTTTAAGTTTTACTCGTTAACATTGATATTAAACTATGCAGTGTTGTCAGTAAATCTGTGGTAGGATTCTATTTAAGCTCTAATTCTTTATGTGCTATTGAAATCTTTTGTTGTGTCACAGGTTGAATGGCTGTTACGAGGCTCTGTCGGGCGGCAGCACATCTGAGGGTTTTGAAGACTTCACAGGTGGTGTGACGGAGATGTACGACCTGAACAAACCTCCCTCGGACCTCTTCGGCATCATCAGTAGAGCCGTTGAAAGAGGATCGCTTCTTGGCTGCTCCATTGATGTCAGTACTGCAACATTCATGCCTCTTCTGATCACAGAAAATTAGGAAATTAACACTGATTGATCACAGATTGTTCACTGTTCCTGGTTCAATCTCACCACTCTCATTGTGTTCCTCCCTGGCAGCCTGATGCAGTTATAGAGAGGTGGACATAGTGTTGCATTTGGCTGCTAAATGTTAGTGAATAAATAACTTAAAAGGTGATTGCAGCTTTCATTATCAGTGATGTTGTTTATGGCCTTTTTACACAGTAAACAAATAACACGACCTATAAATTTGTTCACTTTGGAGTTGCCAGTAGATTAGTTTTGAATATTTTTTTCTGCTTAGAGCCAAGTCAGATTATGTCTCTAAACTAAGCTAACCTGCAATTGCAGTTAAATGCAATGTATATTTATTCTGCAGACATGACAACAGAGTGCTACTGATCTTCTAATCTAGCTATCAGATGAAAAGTGAACGAGCACACCTCCCAAACTTTTACTTTCACTCTTTC
Organism: Paratilapia polleni; assembly: GCA_015106735.1. Classification (NCBI taxonomy): domain Eukaryota; kingdom Metazoa; phylum Chordata; class Actinopteri; order Cichliformes; family Cichlidae; genus Paratilapia; species Paratilapia polleni. The sequence continues at coordinate 21,686 of VUQI01032493.1, read as the reverse complement.
ATGGATTAGACAGTTACACTGTTGAAGTTATAGTGTAGGATATTAAAGTTGTATGATGTAAAGATAATGAAAACGATCATCTCAGATTTTATTACCTCCAGCAGGTTTTTACTTTAAAAATAGGTTAGCATGTGCAGCTGAAGTCAGCCTTTTTCAGTCTCAGTGCTCCAAACAACAATTTCTATACACAAATTTAATGTCACACGTGCACTCTAATGTGCCAGCTTCTCCAGGTGTGATGTTTATCTCTACTGCTTTGCTTTGTATTGTTAATTTAATGCTCTTGGAGATTCTACTATAGGGAAAAAAACGTACAGTAGTTCTAAAAATCTGTGCACTTTTGGATGCAATTTTTTTTTTAAATTTAAATGACACAAAAATTAAGTTTCATAGATGAAATATCTCTTACAAATCAGTCAGGAGATATTTAAGTTTTTAGGGCATCTGAGATGTATGTTTTGCTTGACCCCTGTCAAGGTCAGAGGTCAGGGGTGAGCTGTAGATCAGCAGCCAAAAGTCTGAAAATTCTTTACTTTCTGTAGGCTTCTCCTCAGTATCACCATTGGGGTTTTAAGATGGGCAGAGGAAGTGAAAGGGTGCTGTAAACAAAGACGATGTGGGTGCAAACCAGGAGAGGGCAGTAAAGTGCTGGAGCTGACAGGAATTTAGTGTAACTGTCAAAGACACGAGCAAAGCTTATGTTTGCAGACAGGGAGGACTGAACTTCTGTAATCAGTTCTGGTGGTTCTCAGTTTGCGTAAGAAGAGCAAAAGTAAAAGTAAACATACTTTCTTTTCCACAGATGATGAAATGGTAAATGATTGACATGAACAGCAGCAAATAAACAGTCTGGTTCTGTCTTTTTACTGTGCTAAGGTTTAAATGACACAGCAAGAGCCATTTGTGTTTGCACTGTACATTTATAGGTTTAGACATAACCAAGTGCAGTTTGACGAGAGCATTTACACAGGAAATAATGTTACATTTAATCTCAGTTGGGTTACATGCGTTCAGTGCGTTGTGACTTTTTGCAGTTGTTAATGAATGAGCCATGCTTTAACAGTGACTGTTAAAGCTCTCTTTAGATTTCACTAACTTTGTCACATGCACACATTTCCCCCATTGTTGTTGCCATCTTCCTGATTTTGTGAATTGTGAACCTCTGTGTGTTGTCTCATTCTCAGATCACCAGTACAAATGACATGGAGGCCGTCACATTCAAAAAGCTGGTGAAGGGACATGCCTATTCCGTAACTGGTGTGGAGGAGGTGAGCTATAATACAGAGGGATACTGGACTATAACCTAATTCACTCTGGTGACTAACCAGGTGCTTGATGCTTGATTAATATATAGTCTTGACTGTACAGAAAAACAAAGCCACCATGGTTTTTTAGAGCCAGAGTTGAGCATATTCAGAGGAAAGGTTGTGCGAAACTCAGTTTTTGTGTTTACATGTGGACGAGGAAAACAGAGATTTTGTCTCACAACATCAAAGGTGACACACTTTGTGACGTCACACTGTGCGCCTTGTTATTGCTTCCAGGCTTTTGATTGGCCAACATTTATTCACGGTTTGGGTTATATTGCCACCTGTTGCTTTGGCATGTTCTTGACAGCACTTGAGATCGTTCTTTGCATTTTCGTGTGGACAGAAATATTTTTCAAAATGACCTGTTTTAAAAAATACCCGTGTATGTGTGGACGTAGCCTTATGCTTCTGCGTTAAATCTACACTGTAGGTACCTTGTAACTGAAAATCCTTCTGAAACCCCTACGCCGTAACCTGACGCCGTAACCTGACGCCGTAACCTGACGCTGTAACCTCCCTAGAAATGTAACTACACATAGCACAGCCCTCAGTGACTGTGATTGGCTTGTTCAGTATTGTTGTTTCCTCCTATGCATCTCTGGGTACTTTATCTTCTGCTGCCATTTTTTTTTAATCGACTGGATGAGAATGGATTGAGTCAAAGACATAAACTCCATCGCCAGCATGTGTTTTGGCAGCGAAATTGAAGAGAAACCCAGGCACACTAGGCACAAGTATAAATGTTTGTGCCTCTGTCGTAGGCTCTACATAGGTTAAGCACAAAAGTATAAATCACAAATTAGACATTAACTATATAAATAAGGTTTAGATAATGTGTGTTTACTTTATTTAATGAACACACAACACAGTTCTTTTGCACATGCTAAAATCAATTCAACATTTTCCCTTGTTGTCTATCCCTGAAACATGCATTAACGTATTGTAAAGAAATATAAATTGTGAATCAAAACAGTTCCATTTGTTCACTTTGGGTTTTAAAGTCTAAATAGTTGTCTTGGGCACAGTACTAAAGTCTACTGTTTTATATAAAAACATACAAAATAAGACATTTCAGTTGACTTATGTCACATGTTATATATATGTGTTTGGGTGAGTTAATTCCCTGCAGCTCAGTTTAATATGCTTGGATGCTTTTAAAGATTAATGGGCTGTTCCAGAAGTTGGCTAAACTGAAAACAAACAAAACACAGATAATAAGTCTCTTTGATAGTTTAGACTCTGAGTTAAATGTATTTAAGTAATGTAGATGTAAGTGTAAACAGATCTCAAGCACAGCACTGTGACTAAAGGTTTAGTCAATCTGCAGAAAATTCAAGATCACATAAATATGGCTTAGAGTTGTGCTGTAAAACATTTTTTTTTTCAGTTTAGTTTTTAGTAGTTTGATGAAAGGTACAGAATAAATGTTGCAAATCTGTTCAAAAATGAACAGATGATGCTGAGCACACAGAGCACAGGGGAGCATTGTTTTCGTTTCATAATGAGCGTCACATGATGATTGAAGACCAGCTGACTTTGGCACATGTTGCAAATAATCTTTAATTTCCACTTTTCTAACAATTTGATTCAGATGGTGGCTTCTCTCTGTGTTGTGGTTTATTTGAGTGCAGCGTTTCGTTTCAGACTAACGTATCGCAGATACACATGACTGTGTGCAGGAAACTAAGAAGAAGAAAAGACAAATCATGGATGTCTGATGTGTTTCTTTGCCTATAGGTGATGTACAGAGGAAATAAGACAAAGCTGGTTCGCATCAGGAACCCTTGGGGACAAGTGGAGTGGACCGGGGCCTGGAGTGATGAGTACGATTTTTCTACACATTTATATTGTTTATTAACAAAACAATACTTAAAAATACCCACCTAATTTCTGCCGAGCCTGACTGATACTGGAAAGAATTTTCCAGCTGTTTTCTGTAATGATTTTCTTCCATAAAAATGGTAAATTGGTCAAATTTTACCTCATATGTTTTTTCATATTAAACTGCACATAGAAGTTGACAAAAGGTATATTTATTTAGTGTCTATGAAACCACCAAAGCCATTGCTACACCTTTCATCTGAAGAAATCTCAGAAAGAAAAACAAGAAAAACTGATGGGGGTTATCTGGATTAAAGCTGTGCTCACCACTCGGCAATCCGGCAGGTTGGAGTATAAAAAGAAGCAGTGCTGGTTACAAAAGTAAAAATACCAGCCGCTGCCACCCCCCCCCCAGCACTTATTATGTCACAGCCCACTTTCGACACCTCTTCCTCCTGACTGTGTGCAAATAATTGTGTGTGCCTTGAAAAAGAAACCTTTGAGAGAAAAATAAAGTTTCCTAATTTTTTTCGAGTTGAGAAGCTCTTTGCAGTCGGTCGCAGGCAAAAGACCAAAAACAGCATCTTGTTCAGGTCAAAAGGTCTGAACGATAATTAAAACAGATGTTAGAAGCAAAGTTAAATCGCAACATCGTACATAAGAAGCAGGTTGTGGTGGGCGATGGTGACCGCTCGCAGGTGGCTGCTGCTAGAAATTCTCATGCATGAAATCAACGTGGCTGTTAATGCTGCGATGTCCCTAATACTCACAGAAAAGGGTTTTACTAAAGTCAAAACCTGTAAGATTCTAAAAATGAAACTATAGCTATTGTCGCAACCCCTTTTTATTAAAAACATATTGAAGGAAAATGTTTCCCCCATAAAATTAACATTTTTGGGCTGCAGCTCCATAGTGCCTCATTCATTTTCAACTGTAAATGCAGAGAGCGGAGAGTTTTTTTTTTGTTTTTTTTTTTAAGCTGTACTTTATGCAACTTTGCAAATGTTAGCTTGCTGATGCTCTAAATTAAGATAAAGAAATGGATAAACATTATATGTGCTAAACATGCTGACTCTGATACTGTGAGTATGTTATTATAGAAAACGCAGCATTTAGGACACAGCATCACAGAGCCACTAGCATGAAACTGAGCATGATTAGCTCAATATTGTTAATGAAAAACCCTGATTGGAAAAGTTACTCATTAACAGACAGAAGAAAAGGAAAGTGAACTGGGACTGGAAAACTGAAGTAGCCAAGATAATTTAAGACTAAATAATCTCTAAAGCAGGGACATTTCCAGCTCATGTAAGTTGGGTATAAAAAGAGGCCAAGTTTATCATCACTGTCTGTGTCCCGTGGAGGACTTCAGTTTCTTTAGTCGTATGTTTTGTTGAAATCCTCAGCTCCAGAGAGTGGGACAACGTGGAGTCTTCTGTGAGAAGCCGGCTACAAAACCGCAGCGAGGATGGTGAATTCTGGTGAGTGTCTGTGTGTGTGTGAGAGTGTTTTGCACCGCTGAGACTTATTGGTGTCAAATTACTACCACTCACGTTAAAATTAACAAACCAAAGGACACTGTAAATACGTTTGCATACATCAAGAATCGCTCTAACATATGGTAGACTTAACGTGTGTTCTTTCAGCTGTACTCACATGTATCATTTTTGCATAGCTTTACTTTGTCGTCTTTGAGTTCAAAAGTATATGTTTGAATCGTCTGTGTCATTTTTCATCTGCGCTGAAACAAGGTTCCTTTCTTGGACTTTGTGATGGAAAACTAATGATAAAATAACGTCTTTCAGGATGTCGTTTAGCGACTTTCTGCGCGAGTTCTCCCGTCTGGAGATCTGCAACCTGACAGCAGACGCCCTGGAGAACAGCCAGCTGATGAAATGGAGCTCCTCGCTTTTTCAGGGGGAGTGGAGGAAAGGCAGCACAGCCGGAGGATGCAGGAACTACCCAGGTACGATTAGTGGTTTAAGTGAGAAGCGAGGCAAAAGTGTAAGATAGCACATGGAGGGTTGTTACAACTCACCAGACTCATGTCATGGTGTTTTAATTCTGCTCAAGTAACACTGAATACCTTTTTTACTTTAGGAATTTTTTAATAAAAAACCAAGTTGGGAGATCGAGTGAGGGAGGATTTGGGTTAATTTCCTGAAGGAATGTGAACCAGTGACTCCTATTTAAGCAATAAGCAATGAAACAATGGATTGTTTTTTTTAAAAGGTTTTTAGAAACACTACATCATGACATGCATGAAGTTGGACTCTGTTTTCTTGATTTACTGCAATGTAGAGATTTTTAAATTTTTTTTATACTAACGATTAAAAATAATTTGTTATACAGAATTACAGAAATACTGAAGGTTATTTGGTTATTGTCGCTTTACCTATGTTGAATTATCTTGATATTTTATTTGTAACCATCTTTCACAAAAGTGTCATTCAGTATTTAACAAGACAGAGGGGCCTATGTATAAAGTAATTACTGTTCTTACTACTGAATTCCACATTATAGCTGGAACAAAGGAACATTTTGACCTTTTCACCTCTTATCTCCAGCAACTTTTTGGCTGAATCCTCAGTTCAAGATTGTGCTGCAGCACCCAGACAGTCACGACCAATCAGACTGCAGCTTTTTGGTTGCGCTCATGCAAAAGGACCGCAGGAAGAAACGGCGAGAGGGCCAAGACATGGAGACCATCGGCTTTGCTCTCTATGAGGTTAGCAGCACACCAGCTTGTAAAACTTAAAAACTCTGTCAACAGCTTTGACCAAGCTGTAGCTTTATTTCTTCTTTTCTGTCCTTCTGTTTTCCTTATATCACTGACTATAATAATGTTTTCTCTTTGTTGTCTTTGCAGGTTCCAGACGAGGTATGAGTTTTTCTACTTTCCACTTATAGATTATACAGAGTAGAGCAAAACCCTAATGCTAGCTCTTTTAACTCCCCTCTCAGTTTAGAGGGACGTCAGGGGTCCACCTCAAGCGAGAGTTTTTCCTCACTCACGGCTCCAGTGCTCGCTCAGAACTCTTCATCAACCTCAGGGAAGTCAGCTCACGTTTGAAGCTGCCGAAAGGGGAGTACGTAATCGTCCCCTCCACCTTTGATCCGAACAAAGAGGCCGACTTCGTCCTCAGGGTGTTCTCCGAGAATCCGGCAAAGTCTGAGTGAGTGGCCACTGGCTTTAAAAGAGGGGTTTTGGGGAACTTGGAGGAAGCAGAGAAGACATATTTGGTATGACTATAATATTTGGGGTATAGACTGTATATTAAAAAAAAATGGACATAGCGATGGTGATGTCAGCCATTCATTTGTGTAGTCTTATTTTGAAGCCTGAATGTCAGCATTGTGGCCATTGCTGTCTTGTTCTTTGGGGGCCAGAAGTAACCATATTTAGACAAGAGGGTGGAGTACTACAATATCAACTCTAGCTAGGTTGGTTACCAAGGTGCATGCATAAAATTCCAATTAGTATTAAATATCAGGGTAAAATAATACTAGTGTTCAAAAACTAAGCATAAATCTAAACGAAGCTTCAGCTGTTTTCTTCTTTCTCCATCAGGGAGCTCGATGATCACATTAAAGCAGAGCTTCCATCAGAGGTGAGAAGAAGTGACCCTTTCGACATCTGACCATACTGTGTGAAAGAAAGAAAAGCATGTAGTGAACACACTCGTTTTTGTATTACAGACTCGTCTAGATGAGAGCCAGATTGATGCAGGCTTCAAGAGTCTCTTCAGGCAGCTGGCAGGACAGGTAAGGACACTCTCTCAACTCTCAGGAGTTGTAGTACTAGTAGTAGTAGTTCATGTCATTTGCACAGTCACATTTAATTTAGCTGACATCTGTTTGTGCCGACAGGACATGGAGATCAGTGTCACAGAGCTGCAGACCATATTGAACAGGATCATCAGCAAACGTAAGCAGCAAGGGAAATCATTGCCATCGTGTATCATGCTTATAACACTGTGGAATTAGTTTAGTATTAAGTATTTAAAAATGCCCTGTCCTCTTCTCTTTTTGTTTTACTTCCCGTTGTCAACAGATAAAGAACTGAAGACAGACGGCTTCACAAAGGAAGCTTGTCGCAGTATGATTAACCTCATGGACGTATCCTTGAAGTGATATCGAATAATCAGCTTCCTTTTTCTCTTGTCTCTGGATTTCTTCATGTTAATGTACTTGCTGGCCATGAAATGTTCCTTAGCTTCTTCGCTCAGACGGATGGCAGTGGGAAGCTGGGCCTGACAGAGTTCCATGTACTCTGGGAAAAGGTTAAACGATACCTGGTGAGACTGAACACTGGAGGTTAAATATTAGTATTGATTCTACTTTGTGGTAATTGAGTAAACCTTGACTGGCCGGTGAACTTTTTCATTGTCTTGTTTGGTTTCTAACTGCTGGTTTCTTTTCTATTTTCATTTCTTTTCTTTCTGTTTTCTTTTCTGTTTTTTTTTTTCTCCATTTCAAAACTCT
>VUQI01032493.1:0-14050 GCA_015106735.1 Paratilapia polleni | reverse complement strand
TTTTTTTTTTTTTTTTCTCTCTTTTTTTTTTCTCTCCATTTCAAGACTATATTCAGGCAGTTTGACCTGGACAAATCGGGCACCATGAACTCCTATGAGATGAGAATGGCTCTTGAATCTGCAGGTACTGTTCTTTAATATTTCAGTCCAAAAAAGGGGAGAGGAAAATCATGCATTTTTAAGTCTTTTTTGCATATTTAGAAAGCATTTTTTTCTGAGTTATACATTAGATACATTCACTGACCATCTTTTGCACACTGTTGTCTGGTTTCCCTGCTTGTCTGCCCTCCTCCAGGTTTCAAGCTGACCAACCACCTGTTCCAGCTGATCATCCTGCGATACACAGAGGAAGACATGTCTGTCGACTTTGATAACTTTGTCACCTGTTTGGTCAGACTGGAGACAATGTTCAGTGAGTCAAACTACTGCAGTACTTTAGTCTCCGGAAGGAACAGTTCAGCTGCTTATCAGCCCATTTCAGCTGCAACTTAATCTCACTCTACTGGAGAAAAACAAACAGAAAAGAGAACCAGAGCTGACTGTACTATTTGTACCTGGAAATAATGAACATACAGTATATGCTTGCAAAGCTAAACCACACCATGAGTTGAAATACTTTTTACTCTTGCAAAGTAAGTGATTTTATTTTTTTTTGTTTGTTTCTCTCACTGCAGAAACCTTTAAGACCCTGGACACCGATAAAGATGGTCAGATATCCCTAGACTTCTTTCAGGTATGACTCGACTGTCAGAACTGCTGTCATATAAACAAAGAATGCCTTTGCTTTTCATAATGATTCATCCACATTTGTGCTGAAACATTTACCATTTTTTCCATACTGTACCTGTGATTTATTTAAGGTTTTCATTCACTAATTCCCACGCTCTCTCTTTGCTCTGCAGTGGATTACCCTGACCATGTTTGCCTAAAGATGAGTGGACTCCTCCATAACCACGGCACTGCAGCTCTAGACCTGTTATCTGTTGTTTCCGAAGTGCCTTTTCTCCTCCAGTTCTTCCTGTCCTCCATGCTGCTCACTGCTGAGGCCCTCTGATGCTAAAAAAAAAGCCTGTAAAATCATCTTTACAGTGCCTGTACTGAAAATGTGTGCCACTTCTGTATTTGGCGCCTGTTTCGCCAACTGAAAGAAGCCCACTTCTCCACTTCAGTCAACTCAGTGATAACACCGACTGTTCTGGGGTCAGAAATAAAACTATGGTTAAGTTTCAGTGGGTGGAGCCAAAGTTATCCTTTTTCTGGCAAAGCAACATTTAGTTTGCAAGCTAGCCTCATGTTTTTGTAAAGTTTACTGCATTGCCTAGCTGTACCGATTAAGCTAGCTTTAAAGAAAGGTAATAAACACATTACAAAGTGCCAACATTGCATTCGCTCATAATTTGGTAGGTTCGCAATATTATCAACTGGTGACGTTGTGACAACATTGCTTGGACCACATGGAGACTTTTTCTGCAACTTGGCAGTAACTGTGTAGAACAATGTAAATATGATGGATTTTACTAAGGTAACTATAACGCTATACCAAAGTCGGGGTAATATTATTACATTACGTTATCATATGTAACATCTTTATAACATAAATGTAACATATTGATTTTATTATGCGACAAGGCCCCCGTCTTATGTTTTTCCGTTAGTATTACGTAATTTGAAACGTAAACATAAGAGACATGAGAGACCACAAAAGGATGTTACCACTACCAAATTTTGTTTGTAGGTTACATTGTTCGTTACATAGTTTGTTGCTACAAAGTTTTAAAAGACCAAAGGTAATGTAAAAAAAAAACCCAGGAAATTAATGAACTAAAAAATTGAAAGACAAAGATTGCATTAAGACATTAAGGGAAAAAGATAACTGCATTCATATTTTAATTGATTCTTTTTCTTTTTTTACTGTCATTTCTTTTTTTAAGATGGACTTCGCTGTCCAACACAATCTGTGTTTACAGTAGTTTTTTTTCCTCTCATTAGTTCATCTTTACTATTTGACCTTCAACATCATAATTCTTCATGTTGCTCTTTTTAGATTTTTAGAGCCCAACCGATATAGGATTCTTATGACCAAAACTGATACCGATATTTGATGATTTAAAAATCCAATATTCCGATATATCGACTGATATCGTTTTTTTTTTTTCCTTTTCAGACACACAAAACATAAACCGATTTCCCTGACATTTGTTACGTGTAGTTGTGTTTGTGGCATTCCACACGTTCCCAACAGGGAAGTTGCGGATTGCCCTCTGGTGGACAAACTATGCAATATCAACAGTCACAACATGGTTGAAGGGTGTTTCTTCTGTCTAATCTTTACTTTTTAAATTTTCATTTATCTGGTTATTTTAAACAAGATCTGCAAATAGCTAATACTGACCGATAATGTCAGCCCACTGATAAATCAGTCGGGCTCTAATAATTTTGGTACAACATGAATGTTGTTCATACATTGGCCAGTGTTCCATCTTTGGTATAACCTATTCAAGTTTTGGTAACCACTGCTCTGTAACTTAAGATTTCTGATAAATATGTAAAACCAAAACTTCAGGCTTGATTTTGGCCTCATTAAGGTGAGAAAGGTTTAACTCACTTTGTGGTTTAGTTTGTAACTGTGTTGCGTGTCAGGGTTTAGCAAACATTGATGACTTATTGGGGATTTCTCTTTATCTTAAAATTTAAAGCAATTCATTGATACCTCTGTGTGGCTGGTTTCAAATATAGATGGATTAAGTCACTTATAGCTGAGGACAATCTTTAGAAAACTGGTCCCAAAAAAGGTTTAAAGTTGCTACCTGTCAGTAATCACAGTCACCTTGCTGGATGCAGTGGGGAGTTGCTTAGTGTGCTGGCTGGCATAGATGAATGTGCGTTAAAAATCTCTATCGGCTGTTTGTACTGTAGCATCACTGCTGGCCTGGCGCTTGGTGTTTACATCCTGTGCCAAACTTTGCTTTCACCTCAGCATAAAGGGCCCGCTCAGATTATGCAGAGACCATGGTGGTGTGCTGTATCATGGAGAATGTGTTGATAAATCTCGTCTTGTTTAGCTTTAATACATACTTGCTTATCAATATACATGGCACTATTTTGCGACTGTTTAGTAAAGTCTGCAATAAACTTATGCAATGTCTGGTAATGGATATTATAGGGTGTCCCTCTTTTAATTTTGCCTTTCCAAGGGAACAACATCTCAATATTTTGGGTGAAGGGAAACTGTTGGGTATGTGTGTGGGTGGGTATGTTGTATGCATGCAGTGTGAAATGCTTAATTTCTCTTGGGAGAGTAAGAGTTTTATCTGAAGGATTCCAAAGTAAGATGCCGCAGTATGGAGGATCTACATCTAATGGGTGATAATTGTCAAAGAGATTTTTTTTAAGTGTTTTAAATGCCAAACTCTGCCAATTATTTTACATTTTCTTTGTCTTTTTTAAGTGGAAGAATTGTGTTTTTTAAACACTTTTCACTAAAAAACATAAAAATGGCTGCCAAAAACCTTAAATTTTTGATACTTTGATACATTGTTGTCTTCAGTTATGTAAACTGTGTAATGTTTACAGTAATGACTTTCTGGTTCCCTTTGAACCCATTCATCATGCAACACATTGGTTTACTGTGTAGCTTTCTCTGTTAAGGTTCTATATACACTTTGAAAATAAACATGGGGAGGTTTTCATGAGTCTCTGAGTTCTTTATCAATTTTTATTTGTCTTAAATCTAAAAAAAAAAAAAAAAAGTTATTATGAATAAATCAGTGAAAATGGTTGTGATCTATGCCAAAGAAAAACACAAACTTAATATAGTAATAAATAGTACATTTAACAGTAAGTCATATTATAAAAATAACCACAGTCAAATATAAGTACATACAGTATAAGTACATTAATGTACATATTCTAACATCATAATATTAAGACCTTTACAGCAGATTTAGGCTAGTTTTTAAGTTAAATTGCAAACATTTACACAAGTGATCATAAATTTTAAGTTAGAAAAAAATACACCATGTTTAAAATGATTAAAAAACTGAGAAACCTTTTTCTTCTGGAGTCACTCAGTAGAGGAATGTGTATCTTATTGTGCACAGTGACATAAAATATAATAAAGGTTGAGTGCATTCTTTCATTCTATTTACTGTATGTCTAAGTGAGATTCTGCAGGTGACTACAGTCCTATCAGCTTTTGACCTCAGGTTAAAATCAGCTCAACTAAACTAAGCCAGATTTTCTTTCACATTTTTTTTGCAGCAAATGTGAAATATAACCACATGAAATATCCTAAAGTCATCCTACAAAGCCTAAAAATAGCTTTTAGTCTCTTAGGCCGTAATTATTGTGCACAATTTTGGTCACCATGGTGGAAACCAACTGCTCCAACTGCTCCGCCCGCTGCTTGCCCGTCTGGAGGACCTCCTCGTGATTGGCCCTCTCTTCGCTGTCGTAGTCCATCACAACCTGGTTGGTGATCAAGGAGAGGGCGAAGACGCGCATGCCACAGTGCCGTGCGACAATCACCTCGTGGACCGTGCTCATGCCTGGCGGGGAAAAGATTGGGATAAATGTAAAACACACCAAAATAGGTACAAAATAGATAATTTTGTCATGTTTGTAATTGACTTAGGAACCGTGTCATGTGATGTTGAGTAACCTGGGTTTTAAAGTGTTTAAGAAGAAGAAGAAATGCAGATCTAATACTACTGGAACCAAATTTGCTTGATTTAATTTAGAAGTTGGTAATAAGCTTTACTGCTCAAGTCTCAGTATGTGCACAAAGAAGCCTCACTTAATGCAGCTTCAATTTATATTTGCCACATGTTTTTGCTCCTGAAGGTACAGTTGCATGTTAAGGTTCAGACAGCCCTGGGCAAATTACACATTTATTTGATTTTTAAAGTCACTGCAGCAAACCAACTTCCACCATTCTCCTGAACTTTCTTGGAATACCATTTTCAACAGCATAATGGCATTTGATGCAGTGCCTTTTTATAAACTTGCCCTGCTTTATGGGCATCAGCTTGATAATTAGCTTCACTTCAGATGGGATGCTATAGTTGGTTGTTGTGTTACCACAAGGTTTGAGTTTATCAGGCTCTGAACTGTCATCAGCTGATAAATCTAAATGACAATCCTTGACATGTCTTAAAAATCCAAATGTGTAGATTAAGATCTAATTACTAAGTTTGATGTCATTTTGCTGTCTCGAATGTCAAAAATCAACAAAATGAGCAATTTTCCCAACTTTTTGGAAACAGTAATCAACTCACCAACAGCATCAGCGCCGAGTCTGTGCAGCATCCGACCCTCAGCGATTGTTTCAAATGATGGCCCGCCCACCACGCAGTACACGCCCTCCTTTAGGAAATCATCATAGCCCAGATCCTGTCCCACCTCCATGGCCAGCTGCTGCAGCTCTCTGTCGTATGCATCGGACATGCAGGGAAAACGCACACCAAAACTGACAGAGGAAGGAAGACGAGAAGAAAATTAAGTGAAGGCAAATTTAAACAGTGTACAGTAGGTTTAAATATAGGCTTTTTTTTAAATGACTGCACAAGAACAAGCCCTACCTCTCATCATTGGGTCCACTCAGCGGATTGATGCCAGCGAAGCTGGGTAGGTTGAGGTGGTCTTTGATGATCATGATGTCTCCCACTTTAAAGTCATGGTTGAGGCCTCCGGCTGCATTGGTCAGCATCACTGTCTCAACACCGAGCAGCCTGAAGATGCGCATAGGCAGTGTAATCTGAATATAAATACAGACATTAGTTATTCTTTGGGCTCTTGCAGGAACATGACGGCATGTTCAGCATTTTTCTTTTTCTTTTTCATGGCCACAGATTCCATTTTGACAAATCCTGTACAGTCTGAAACTTGTTACAAAAACACACACATACACACACCTTCTGTATTGGATATCCCTCATACAGGTGGAAGCGCCCCTGCATGCAAACACACGGCCTTCCTTTTAAGTGTCCAAACACCAGCCGCCCTGCATGTCCATGCACTGTGGGAATTTAACAGTACAACAGTAAATATCAGCACTGAGTGTATGGTGATCAGTCACCATCTGAGAGCTATGCTCCAGTGTAGCTCACCTGTAGTCTGTGGAAAGTTGGGAATGTCTTTGTAGTTGAAGGCCACCTGGTCCTTCAAGATGTCAGCAAGCCCTCCGAGCCCTGAGCCGCACACAATGCCCACTATGGGTTGGATGTCTGTCTGGGCAAGCAGCCAGTCAGCAGTGGCCTTGCATTCTTCGTAGCTGTAGCTGGATGGCATTAAAAAAGGGCAGAGGTTAAGAAGATCACTGTGACAGTCTAGCACTGATGAGCACACAAATGTTATGGCCTCTCGTGAGGCAAAAGCACATTTTGTGAAGCCCAGTGCACACAGGATAATCCAAAGTAACCACAGTAGCCATGTGACCTTCATATTGGTAGATTTTTCATTTTGTGTGTTTCATAAACGATCTCAGGGAGACTTGTCTTTTACTCTGGAACTGCAGCTGCAACTCTTCGCCCATGTACCATAATGTGACCATTGCTATCATATTACAGGTACCTTTCTTTTTCTGGAAAAGCGTGCCTGTCCTTAGCATTGCTATTAATAAGGAAGACCTTTTACACACATTCCTGCAAATCACAGCGGTCTCCGGCTCTTCCTGTAATCATCACTAATGGCTTAAATAATAAAAAGCAAAAACAGAAAAATCCAAATATGGATTTCACTGGTTCATTTTCATAAAAATAAAGCATAAAATGTGCCTTTAAACACACAACTCCCACTTTATTGTGAAACGCGCTCTGAAATTACATGCAGGACTCCTCTAGGGTATGAATGAATGTTTTTTTTTACTTAGTCACTTAGTCAGAACGCATGAGCGTATTTTTTTTTCTTCTTGTACGTCCGGTATATATTTTTCCACACTTGCCCATGAGAGAGCCATGTGCTCAGCAGCATGGCAGAGGTAAAACTGAAAATATAGTCTGTTCAGAAATGTACTCACCAATTGTTTGCCTCTGGAAACATTTTAGAAGATTTAATGACGTGTCTGATGAAGTAAGAAAAAAAAAAAGTAGTCTTAAATGTATGACCACACACTTAAAGTTTTAAAACAAAAGTTGAATCAAAGCCCAGCTGCCAGGCTATATAAAATATATTAGAAAAGTTAGAAAAAGTGTAAAATATTGTCTTCTGTTGCGGTTTTCTTCTCTTTTGGAGTCCTGTGTAGTCTTCTATTCTTCTCCCTCACTTCTGTGGCAATAGGCGCAGCTCTGGAGTTTATTATAGGACCAGAGACCCCGCTCCTCCTCTACTGACGCATGTAGCTGCTGCAGTTTCATTGGCTGAGCGGACACACCTTCAAAACAGCATTTGACATAGAAGGACACACCCACGGTACTATACGGCACATCCAGTACTACAGAAGGAGCTAGATATAATAGTTTTCATGACATTTCCCACTCCAGCCCACTCATTCCCTCTCCTCTTCCCCGCAGCACTTTTGCAACATCCCTTCATCTGTTCTTTAATTGCCCAGTTAATTATCAGTCAGATCTGTATCGATTCGCCCTTCTGTTATCCTCCCAGATTCAAAACAAGGTATGATGCGAGGTTTTGGTCTCAGGTGGTGAAATAGCATGTTTTGAGCATCACGTGCTTCTGGTCCACTTGACTGTTGCACCTGTTCTCGTCATCAGTCTGTGAAAACTTTGTGTTACTCACTGATTGTGTGACGCAGGCTCAGTTTTAAACCAAATATACCTCATTACCAATTGCATATCTGTGTAGTACACATATGTCACCATTTTATACTCCCCATAGTTTCTCCTACATTTTAGAGGGGAAAATGTAACATTTTAGACAACTACAGGTAAAAAAAAAAAAAAGTTACTACCTCAGCTACTTTGCATGGTGAGATTTCATACCAAGAGTAAGTAGTTTATAAAAGTAGTTTAGAAAATATGATATCGATATACAGTGCTTAACAAATTTATTAAACCACCACCCAATGTAAGGTTTACGCCACAGGTGCCCTAAATTAACAGTATTGGTAATGAAATGGTTAATCCACCAGTATGTGCAAGCTCTTCAATTGAAATGATATTTTTAATGCTAAAATATAATTATTGTTGTTATCCACGGATTTTTGAATTTACTGTTTTACAAAAAAGCAGAAAAAAATAGTAAAGCACATTATTATTATTTTTTTGATTGAGATGCCAAATTACAGTCTTTTACTTGCATTCCTGAACAGAAAAATTAGTTTTAGTGGTTGAATGTTGTGCTTTAGTCATTTCCGACTTCTCAGAGAAGTCCAGTGTGCCGGCTCAAATTTGGGTATAAAAATGTGAATTCAGTTTGAAATTCCTCACTCCTGTTCAAAATGGTAAAAGAAGTCACTGAAAAGGAAAGAGTCCACATTAAAGCACTTCGTGATGCTGGATGGTCTTTCTCATTTTTATGACAAGTGGTCTAATAAATTTAAGGACTGCAGTTATAGATATATACAAATAGAGATTCTAGATGCTACCTACATGATACAATAATAACATGATATGAGATTTGTGATATCGGTTTGGTATAATATAGTGAGTACACTATTTTTGATGCAGTAAACGTATTTTGCTAGCATTACTTTTTTCACTTATATACAATTTAAATATTTCACATTAATATCTATAATATTTAACTTAATAAATTATGTTCACTTTAACTTTTTATCAGCATACATCACCACTTCTGTTCAAGGCAGGACCCTGTAGTTGTTATATTTGCTTCCAACATGTCTATTTGTAGAAACATCACAAACAACTGCAGCAACAAATGTGATTCTTGCATTTAACTCATGCTCTCTTTTGCCTTGATGTGAAAACACAAATGACAAAAAGATGTGTGGAGTGTGACATTTATTTACACTATGTATGAGAAACTATCAATGAAATCTCCAGACTGGTGATGGAAAATCTCTCTAATAAACATATGTGGTAGCAGAAAATTAGCAATTTCAATTCAGTCTTCTATCTTTTTTTTTTTTTCCAAATCCATCACCTGCTTCTCTTATAGTTACTTCTTTATTACTGAAGCATAACGGTCACATACATTACATAAAACTATTTCTTTGAACAGTCTTTTTTGGAAGAGACTGAGAATGGTATGCTTGTGTTCTCCGTCTGACAGCAGCTACCTTAATTTTAATCACTTGTGTGCAAAGCCGCAGGTGCAACATCAAATAAACTATAATCTGCCAGTTTGAGGGAAAAATAATAATAAAACGCCACCAGGCCAAACTGCAGGGCAACATTTCAAATACACTAAGGGTGATATGACAGATATAGAGTAGAGCAACATGACCTGCTGCCTGCATCAGCTGTGATCCATCAGTGAAGCAATGTTTTCATTGGTGGCTCAGATAAAACCTAATCTCATGGTGTGTTTATGATCTTTTGTTCCCTCTAGCTGTACATTGCTTAAGAATAGATTGCATCATCATGTGTGTTTATGCATTTGTTGCTAGTAAGTTAGTGTATAAACGAACTCACAAACATACAATCATAAGGAACGTCACGTGGACTGAATGTCCTGTAATCGATGTGCCATGATAATGGGAAATGGATCAATACAGTAAGCAGTGGTCAACACAGATCAGTAGACTTTGTTTCAAACTGGGACAACAGAGATGTAATTATGTTTTAAAAGGAGATCACTGATCTCACAGTGGTGGAGGAAGAATTCAGATCTTTAAGTCAAGCTGAACAACCACAAAAAAAAAAAACTCTATTACAGTTTAAAGTTGTACTCCAGTTAGAGCCCTATGGCAGCTGGGATAGGCTCCAGCCCCCCACGACCCTGACTTGGATAAGTGGAAGAAAATGGACGGATGGATGGATAATGTCAAAGCACCATTTGTAAAAGTACTCACTAATCAGAATGACCCCATTCATTTTTTTATTACCTGCTTTAACATGTACACAGCATTGTAAGGTGACTAATGAGTGACTCTGATGAATTTATTTGATACTATGTTTCTTTCTGTCTTTCTAGTTATGAAATAGCTTGGTTCTGGCAGGACCCAAAGAGCAGACTCAAACAACGGTACTCAGGCAGTCTTTATTGTGACAAGGTGAGTAAAGAAGGAAGTGCAGGTGAAGGCGAGGGAGTGACTTCAGTACAGGGGGTATCACGGGAGCTCTGTCAGAGAAGAGAGGATACATTAATGCTGGATCCAGGAGGTGAGTATTGTGCTTAAGTAATGGGTGTAGACTTGCTTTTGCCTTACTTGTTGTGGCGGAGTGACAGAGATCCAACCAACTGAAGACATTTGAGGGTGCATTTAGCATGGTCTCCTTGGTCTCATGATCATGGTATCCTTAAGCTATTTCCTTGTCTTTGGTGTTTCAGATTTAACCACCTTCCTTTTGCCTGCACCGAAAGCACTGCTGTTATGAAACATCAACTGAGCAAAAAGGAAATAAACAACAACTCAGTAGCCCTTTAATGTTTGTGAAATACAGGTCACAGTATCTCACAGGGACACCAATTGCCAGAGACTTGCACAAACAAAAAAACTTTTGTTGTGACAGATAACAACCCCCACCCATTTTATAAATCATTTACGTATTCATAAAACAGTACTGCACTAAATGAACTAATGTTAAAACACATCTAGAGAAAGTCTGTAATCATTATGTAAGTTTCCTATTGATTTGACAAATAAACACAGGGCCAAAACAAACTCTACACCAGTCAAACATAGGCAGGACCTTGAATTGCTGATTGACATTGACATGTAAGAGGACGGTCTAATCCTTGGTTTGCTATAGCTTCCTTCCGAGTCACTCGCCTCTCTGTTTGGGTTCTGGCTTCTGCATATCTCTATTTTCTTTTAAAGGACAGTTGTTAACTTTGCTTGATAAGATTTTTACCTGATGACCTCTCCGCCCCCTTCCACCAGTTAGAGCTAACACACCTTCGGCTTAGCCAATCAGTTGGGGCCATCTGATTTCTGCACAAAGCCCCTGTAACCTTTTTGTTTTACCCACTCTTTACTTTTTACAGCCCAAGGAAATGTCAATAAAATTGTTCCAGAAAATCCTTCTAACGGAAATAGGTTGTCACATGACATTTGTGTAGTGCTAAACATGACTTTATGTTTTTGAATGAGCTTTTAAATGGGTACCATTTATGTGATTTCTTGCTAAAGTTTCTTTTGTTTGGGGACTCACACTGATAATTAATATGTCAAAGTATGTCGAAATCAGAAATAGATAGATAGATTGGATAGAGGGCAAAGAGGCTCAGAGGGGAGTCATTATATACTTTAACTGCAGTGGGTAGAAAAGATTCCTTATATCGGACCTTGTTACAGTGGAATTGAAGGAGCCTGCTGCTGAAAACACTCTGCTGTTTGACTAGGAGGTTCTGAAGGGGATGTGCGGTGTTGTCAAGTATGTTCAGCAGTTTGTGTAACATCCTTCACTCAATAACTACCTGTAGAGGCTCCAGAGTGGTCCCCAGCACAGAGTCAGCCTTTCTAATCAGCTTGTTCAGCTTTCTGGTGCCACTGGCTCTGATGCTGCTCCCCCAACAGATAGCTGTCAGACTGGTAAAAATGTGCAACATTTTACTGCATACATTCAGTGGCTTAAGCTTCCTCAAGAGGTAGAGTCTACTCACTGCCTCAGTGTTACATTTCCAGTCCAGTCTGCTCTCGCGGTGAACACCCAGGTATCTGTAGCTCTCCACCACCTCTACCTCTTCTCCCAGGATAGAAATGGTGTTCAACTTAGGCTTGGTCCTCCTAAACTCATCCACCATCTCCTTTGTCTTGGCCACATTTAGGAGGAGATTTTTAATATTCATAGTCGTGATTGTATAAAAATATGACTTAATTTAGAAATAGTTTTAGATATGGAGGATGGAAACCCGAGAATCTGTGAAATAAATGCATTTATTGCACTTGAAATCCTGATGAGCTGATGAACTTTGTTTTAGCACTGAGGTTAAGAAACTCCTCCTATAAGCATTGGAAATGAATAACTATATAGATTCAATTAGCAATTATTTTTCTGGCATAAATGATGATTTCTCTCCTTTTTTTGTGATACTGATAATTATATTCAGTTAGATTTTTGAGATTTGGTGGATTGTTTGAAATGACACCACTCACCGGCTTCACTGTTTATGGTCTTTGCCAGGAGGTTTGGTGATTGGTTTTATTGCTTTGCCATTTCTTAGCAGGACTACTGAAAAAGTTATGCATGGATTTGCATAAAATTTTACCAGAGGTGGAGCTTGTCCCATCATAGAAGTAATTACCTTTTGGACTTTATCCAGATCTGGATCCAGGAATTTTCTGAAGAATTCGTTACTGCTGCATGGTACCGCAAAATCTCACATCTTCTGAAATGCTTTGCAAAAAAAATTTGGAGATACTGCTTTGACGTTCTCAAGAAAACATCAGAAAATAATCTGGGGTCCCGATAGCCTTCTGGATCGAGAGACTCAGTGCATGTGTGGAAGGAATCTTCAGCCTGGGCCGAGTTATATTATGTAACTCACCTCTGCTTGGTTGCAACCCTATTGCCTGTTAACATGCTGGAAAATGATATCCATGCCTGAATAAACAGGCACTGATTGATTACAGAGAACCAGTCATCCAGTCATGCAACTTGACATCTAAAATTATTCCAGTGATTTCAAAGGCGCCTGACAATGAGAAGTTAGTCCAAGACAAAAATCTGTCTTCACAGACAGTCAGCTTTTTTTTCTTTCCATGTCAGTTTTAGCAGACCAAGTAGGGGCACAATGTCACAGTGATACTGCATTTTTTCACACCCGGTTTAGCCCCTCTGTGAAATCACATACTTTAGAAATAAAACAAGCCGTTTCACTTGCATTTATTTAATTTTCTGGAAGTGAATGCAACTTAAGAAGAAAGCTTTTGAAATCCTAAAGGAAACTGCACTTCTATCTTCTAAGTAAAAGCTGCACAAAACGTGCTCATACAGACACTGAAAGAGCTTTGGATTGGTGCTGTGTGGGTGTAAATTTCTTTAGTGCAACTTTAAAAGAAAAGGAAGGCGTGTCCTGAAGTGACCTCAAAGTGCTTTTCCCTTCTAAAACAAACTGATTTGCTTTACTTTTGTGCAACATAAGTCACATGTTACATCAGTAATTGCAGCTGGACCACTTCTCTTCTGACCATTTCACACCTCATTCCTAAAACATTTAGGAAGACCTAGACCTTGCATTACCCTCACACACTGACAGTGTAGTCAGAATTTAGTCTGGTATGCTAGTAGTGGCTAATGTAGTCTTGAGCTCGTGGCCTCAAGCAGAATGAGGAGTGGGCTAAAGACATCTGGTAAGCTCACATCTGTCCAGTTCAAATGTTCTTCATCCAAACATCACTTGATGTCATGGGAGGATGCAAGAATGGACCCAAATGCAGAGTGAGGTTCAAACCTAAAGTGCTCTTTACTGGAGCGGAGAGCACAGTTCAAACAGAATCCAACAGTTAGACTGGGAAAACAGGCAGGCTAAACTTAAGGTGAACCTGGGACTGTACAGTACTATCTGGGAAAAACAAACAAACCCAAGGAACATACTAGGGACTACAGGTCAGGAGAACAGTATGACACAACAAAGAACACAAGCAAACTGAAGGTTTAAATCCACACAAGAAGTAATCAAGGGAATGGAGCACAGGAGGGTAATGAGATGCAGCTGAAACTAATCAGGGAAAACAAGACAAGGGAAGCAAAACTGGATACAGCACACACGAGACAAGAGACTGTCAAAATAAAACAGGAAGCAACTAAACAGGGAAACACCTAACACAGAGTCGAAGACTTGACAGACATGGGGAACACAGGAGGGCTGGAAAACTGAGATAAACTGTAACCACGAACAGAACCCAGATACCTAAACTGAAAACTAGGAAAAACCTGAGAATATAAATATAACAAAACCCAACCAGGAAATATCTGCTGAAAGTAAAAGAATACCAAACTCAAAACCCCAAAAGCAACAAACAGAC
>VUQI01032489.1:4063-18649 GCA_015106735.1 Paratilapia polleni | reverse complement strand
TTCAATTTTTTTTTTTTTATTTTTATTAATTTTATTTCTTTTTTTTTTTTTTTTTTAATAATCCAACTGTTTAAATAATATTACGTCTTAAATGCACGTATGCACTATTAGGAGCATGAGTGAAAAGTAGTACCCATATACTGTATATAAAAGATGGATGTAGCCACAATGATGTCACCCATTGGTTTCTGGACCTGCATTTTGAAGCCTCAGCATTTGTATTTTGGCTGCTGCCATACTGGAGCTTTATGAAACCAGAAGTAACCAAAGGGCAAAGTGCTAAATTATCAGCTAATGCTGATAATGCATTATCAGCATTAGCTACACCCATAAACAGGTAGAGGTACAATGCACGGTAGGAATTGAAGGGCAAACTTCTTTGGTGAGCTTTACCTCGCAACAGGTCATGTTATTTGTCAAATCATTCAATTAAAAATACCCCCAAAGGCACAAACGTGGTTGAGAGATGCAGTTCAGCTAGTTGAGGCTTAGCAAACTCATATGTGGCCACACTCCTATCTAACTATCCATAAGACCAGAACTTTGTTTTTTGGTACCAGGCTATGAACATGCTAATTTCTGCTTGAAAGTCAAACATTTTAACATAGAAGTCTCTTTGCCTCTCTTTTGGAGACAGCCTCCAGTGGCCATTAGAGGAACTGCAGTTTTTCTCATTTTGATAAATTTTTTCAGCCCTGGATGTTCTGCTTGCATGACAAAAATACACTATTGACTTACAGCATTTAGACCACCACCCAATGTAAAGTTTATGCCACAGTTGCCTGAAATTAACAGTATTTGTAATTACCAAAATATTTTTTTTTTATGTTTCTCTAATGGTTAATCCACCAGTATGTGCAAGCTCTTTAATTGAAATGATATTTTTAATGCTAAAATATAATTATTGTTGTTATCTATGAAATTTCTAATTTACTGTTTTACAAAAAAAACAGAAAAAAACAGTAAAGCACATTATTATTTTTTGATAAAGATGCCAAATTACAGTTATTTACTTGCGCACCTGAACAGAAAAATTTGTTTTAGTGGTTGAATGTTATGCTTTATTATTTTCTGACTTCTCAGAGAAGTCCAGTGTGCCGGCTCAAATTTGGGTGTAAAAACATGAATTCAGTTTGAAATTCCTCACTCCTGTTCAAAATGGTAAAATATCGAGAACTCACTGAAAAGGAAAGAGTCCGCATTAAAGCACTTTGTGATGCTGGATGGTCTTTCTTGTTTTTATGACAGGTGGTCTAATAAATTTGTTAAGCACTGTATATGAAATTTTAGGGAAATTGAATAAATACTCATCCTTTAATGTGAGGTTAAATCCATAAAGTGTGGGATACATTTCTAGCTTCACAAGGTCATTTAGAAAGTAACCTCTTTATCTTTTTAAAAGTGCAATGGATCAAGAGTTTTGTGTTATTTTCTTGGAACTGCTATACCTTTATTCATACAATATACAGTGAAAGAGACTTCAGTCTCACTCAGACAGGGCGAAAGTCAATGGGGGCCTGTAGTCATTTGTGACATTCCCAAAGTAGCAATTGAATTCATTGAGCTGAAGTCTTTTAATTTTCCTTAGCTGGCAAGATGGGGATTTGCATCTAGAAGGAAAGGGGAGGAAGTAATGACTGGTTTTTAATTTTTGTGTGAAACCCTGGCTAGAAGTATGCCTAATGAAACTCCTGTCTTGTGTAAAACATTGAAGCATAGACTCACATATATTATCTATGATCTACAATTTATTGTAAAACACTGGGCAATCCTGTTCAAATAGTTCATTTGAGCCTGTCTCTAATTTCCTTAAAGGCTAAAGCACACTCTGACATGATGTGATAACAGGACACTACACTTTGTACACTAATCCTGTCTGACATCACAACACGACCTTTAAATCAGTCACTCATTGCATCAATCACTTCCCTTTATGTCCTTCACTGTGATCCACAGAAGGAATTATTCTAACAAATGAACAAATTAAACCCTCAAACCTTTCAGATATGCTTTAGAAAATTCTCATTTTCCTTGGGCTGCTAACTTAAATTTAATTAAAATCTGTGTGTTATTCTGAACTACAAAGCAAACAGTCAAAGCAGATGTAAAGCAAAAGCTTCTCCACTAGGAGCACCTGCAACGGTCCTAATATATTTTGGTAATTCATTTTAACAAATTAACTAATTTTTACTGGCAACGACATTTTTAGGATTTTTTTCACATCCTGAACGTCTTTCTGGTTGTGTTTAAAACAAGGCACTTCTTTAGAAAGATACTGGACCTAAACACCAACACAATTTATTATTACATGGAGGAGTGCTGCTTTAAGACACCCCCCCTTGAATTTTTGCTATTGTATATCAATGATATCCTCATGTAAAACAAAATGTTGCCATTGAACATAATATAGGCCGCAGCATGTCTCTTCTAAAACTGTGCATTCACTGAAATGATCTGTCATGATCTGTGAGTTTGTTATTTTGAGTTATTTCCCAACCCTTCCCCAGTACTCCTCAGTGTCAAGTTGCTGTGTATCTTGGCTCTGTGTTTTGTCACTTCCTGTTTTACTTTGTTAGTGTGTGTCGCTTGTGTCTTGTCTCTAGCTTTACTTCGTGTTTGTCCTGTTTTTCATAGCGCTGTCTTGTCCCATGTTGTGATGTCTGTTATCCTTCTCAGTGTGTGTTCTCTTGAGTTCTTTTGGATTTTGCTCTTTATGGTATGGACTAAACAGCTCAACTAATTCAGCCTGCTTCCTTTGTCTTGCATTTGGGTCCTAAACCTGCAAAATCTGACATGATCATATAGTACAAACTATTAGACTCAGTCCCAGGTCCACTGGTTCCTGCTGAAAGCATAAAATCCTTAAAAAGCTAATTTTTTAAAAACTATTAGTTCCCTGAGTATTCATTTTCCCACCTGTTGGCCCTCCTTTGTTGTTGAACGTCTTGAATGTCCTTTCTATTTGAAGCAGCCTTCAGGATGTATGTTTCATTTTAAAGCTCACTTTTTTTTTTTTTAGTACCTTTGTCTTCTTTTGACACACACTCATAATATCAACTTTCTTCCAATAGAAGATTTGAGCAGGGGGTGGGTGTGGCTGCTGTTAGAGTCAGAGTTGGGCGTGACATCATACAGATCCAAGAGTTTTAAAAAACTGTCTAAAACTGAGCATTTATGAGAAGTCTGAAGCCTGAGCTTTTTGATTGGACATGGATTACACTGACCTCATTATTTGAAACTTTGGCCATATTTAATATAAACACCCACCATTGTAACTGTGTGCAGTCCTGTGAAAAACTAAGTACACCCCTTGATTCATTAACTTGTGGAACCACCTTTAGCAGTAATAACTTGAAGTAATTGTTTTTTGTACGACTTTATCAGTCTTTCATGTCATTGGAGGAATTTGGGCCCACTCTTCTTCACAGCATTACTTCAGCTCAATGAGGAATTCGTTTACACACAGCTCTCTTAAGGTCCAGCCATAGCATTCAAGTCGGCTTGAGCTCTACACTTTGAGTGGGCCACAGCAGCACCTTGATTCTTTTCTTTTTCAGCCATTCTGTTGTAGATTTTGCCTCACCTTTTGACTCTAGAATTCTTTGGCATACAGAGTAGCTCAATGACTGCAAGGTGCCCAGGTCCTGTGGCTGCAAAACAAGCCGAAATCATCACTCTCCACCACCATGCTTGACAGTGAGGTGTTTGTGCTGATATGCTCTGATTGGTTTTCTCCAAACATGGTGCTGTGCATTTTGGTCAAACATCTGCACTTTGGTCTTGTCTTTCCAAAGGACATTGTTCCAGAAGCCTTGTGGTTTGTTCAGATGCAGCTTTGCAAACCTAAGAAATGCTCCCATGTTTCTTTTTAGAGAGAACAGGCTTTCTTATGGCAACACTTTCAAACAAGTCATACTTGATCAGTGTTTTTCTAATCTGGCTGTCATAAACTTTAACACTTAACATGCTAACTGAGGCCTGTAGAGTCTGAGAATCTGAACTCGGGTTTTTTGCCGTTTCTCTGAGCATTGCACATTCTGACCTGAATGACCCAGACCAGCAAACTGGCAAAACATCTCTTTTATATAGACATGCTCACACTTGCTGATCAGGTGCATTTCATTAGCAGCACCTGGCTGCTACTTATACTCTTAATTCCTCTGGAAGCAGTGTGTACTTAGTTTTTCACAGGACTGCATACTGTATATCTTGACTATATTGCCTTATTGGGCACTTTCATACAGTCCAATGAATGATTGGCTCAGATCCAGTCCTCTTTTGAAGTAAGCCAAATTTTCCTCAGAAGACTGTTTGGTTTCCAAGTGCCTCTTAAGCTTGCTTGGCACCATGTTAGCACAAACTCCTCCTGACTAATGAAGGGCTGAGGGTTGTTGACACCCCCCCGTCTCCAATAGTTTCCACTAGTTGTTTTTTTTTCTCTTTCCTTTAGGTGAGGGATCATCAATTATCATGGTTAGTTGTGGTTTGCTCCACACAAGGAAGTGACATAAGCCCTCTCTCACAAAGTTAGCTTTTGTTATCCTCTTTTCTAACAATCAGGGCCTTTGACATTATGTTTTTAAGTAATTTCTTTTACATTTTCTTCAGATAGAATATGCCCATTTCGGGAAATCAGTGCCTAAAAGGCATGAATATAGTAAATGAAAATTTAATTCATTACTTTTTGTGTAGATTTATATCGCAATAATAATGTTTGATTGACACAGAATCCCAAGGCACACCAGTGTGCCTCCGCGCAGCATTTGGGAACCACTGTTTTATGCGATATGTTTTAACCATTGTGGGTACTTTGGGTACTTTGAAAGGCACTTTTATAAATTAAATGTACTTCTTTTGATTGGATTTGTTGAAAATATGAATTACTGCTGGGCTTCTCTGTTCTGGATTTCTCAGTTTGTTCATTTAATCCATTAGGGGTCACAGCAATATTCAGCTGTGATTTTAAACAACATTCATAGTTTTATTTTGTATCTTTTATGAGCTAGTCAGTGCAGCTGTTAGCACCAGCATGAACAAGCATGTAAAACTTGGAAATGGGACATTTTAATGTGTTTAATTCAATTTTTATTAAAGACTGTATTGTCCAGGAGGTGTTTCTTATGCCATAAATGTGATGTGTAGTATTATGAGAAAATCCCAAAGATGTCTTTCAGTCCAATCCTTTGAAATTACACAGAAAGTTAGTAAAAGTATGATCACATGATCTCTTTAAAGTAAAACAAATCTAGCTAACAGACACTTGGGGTTTAACGCTAAAAGCAGTAGTGCCTCTCTTGAGACGCCTCTTGTCTTTGTGTTAATAAGTAACCAAAGTAGTTAGTGGTTAAAATCTCATTTCATGCCCCAAAGCTGAGCTATAAAAGCTAAACCCTCCTCATTTTGGGAGGTTTAATGGAGAAAATTAAAGCAGACTAAATCAAATTTGACTCAGCGTTCTAAACATAATGACTGTTGTTTTATATGCTGTTCTGCAGAGGACTGCTGGTGTCTGAAGTGTGGGTCCTAATGGCTTGGCATGACAGCAGTGTTAATTACCAATCTGTTCTCCCTTGTGCCTCTCTTCTTTTTCTTTTCCATGGATATCACACAGTCAGTTCTTTGAAGGCTCAATATGAAGAGGAATTTGATTTTAAACGTTATGTTTGTTCATTGCTTTTTGGTAGGAGACTGTGTGATACATCAGTGCTTGCAGAGAGTTGCAGGATATTAAAATGGACATATCACAGCTTGGATTTTTTGCATGCTTTTTCAAAACAACAGTTTAAATTCAGTCAGACTGAGCTGCAGTGAGTGAAGTGACACCCTGTGGATGGCCTCCAACACATGTGCTAGCATCTCTTTTCTCTGATCACTGTTCATGAATTGATGACCACTGTTGTGCATGTGGAAACAAATCATTAAGAACAACTCAGATGCCTTTCTGTCAAATACGCAAATAAACGTGTGTTTGGTTATAATGTCATAAATTGCCAAGTGGAAATAAAGTCATAAAATTTATTTAAATATTTAGAAAATATCTATCTTAGTCAGTCTTTATCCTTCTTCTTCTTCGTCTTTGGGGTGGTCCCTTTATGGGTCGCCACAGCAGATCATCTGCCTTCATCTCACCCTATCCCAGCATCCTCCTCTGTCACACCAACTCTCTGCATGTCCTCCATCACTACATCCATGAACCCTCTCTCTGCTCTTCTTCTTTTCCTCCTGCCTGACAGCTCCATATTCAACATCCTTTGTCCAGCATATCCACTGTTCCTCCTCTACACATGTCCAAACCATCTCAGCCTTCCCTCTCTAACTTTGTCTCTAAACTGCTCAACTTGAACTGTCCCTCTGATGTCCTCATTTCTAATCCTGTCCATTCTAGTCACTCCCAGTGAAAATCTGAGCATCTTCAACTCCACCACCTCCAGCTCAGCCTCCTGTCTTCTTGTTAGTGCCACCATCTCCAAACCATACATCATAGCAGGTCTCACTACCATCTTGTAAACCTTCCCTTTCACTCTTTCTGCTATCCTTATGTCACCCCTGACACTCGTCTCTATCCACTCCACCCGGCCTGCACTCTCTTCTTCACCTCTCTTGTGTGCTGTACATTGATTTGGATGGTTGATCCCAGGTATTTAAATTTGTCCACCTTCACTACCTCTGCTCCTTGCATGTTCACCTTTCCACCTGTCTCCCTCTCATTCACACACATGTATTCTGTCTTGCTTCTACTGACTTTCATTCCTCTTCTCTCCAAAGCATACCTCCACCTCTCCAGGCTCTCTTCCACCTGCTCCCTGCTCTCACTACAGATCACAATGTCATCTCCAAACATCATAGGTAACATAGACTTCTTCCTGACCTCATCTGTCAGCCTGTCCATCACTACTGTAAACAAGAAGGGTTCAGAGCTGATCCCTGATGTAATCCCACCCCCACCTTGAACCCATCTGTCACTCTGTCCTCACCACTGTCTCGCTGTCTTCATACATGTCCTGCACCACCCTCACATACATCTCTGGCACTCCTGACTTCCTCATACAGTACCACAGTTCCTCTCTTGGTACCCTATCATCTGCTTTCTGTAGATCCACAAAGACATAGTGCAGCTCCTTCTGACCTTCTCTATACTTCTCCATCAACACTCTCAAAGCAAACATTGCAGTGTAGTCCTCTTTCTGCTTGCAACTGCTGATCGCTGATCATCACCTCTCTTCTTAATCTAGGTTCAACAACTCTTTCCCACAGCTTCATGGTATGGCTCATCAACTTTATCCCTCTGTAGTTACTACAGCTCTGCACATCATTGTTCTTGAAAACTGATACCAGTATACTTCTTCTCCATTCCTCAGGCATCCTCTCACTCTTTAAGACTGTGTTAAACAATCTTGTCAAAAAGTCCACTGCCCTCTCTCCTAGACATCTCCATACCTCCACAGGTATGTCATGTGGACCAACCGCCTTTCCACTCTTCATCCTCTTCATAGCTGTCCTCACTTCCTCCTTACTAATGCTTTCACTTCCTGATTCACTATGTTTCCTCCATCCATCCTCCTCTTTTGCTTATTTTCTTAAATCATCAGCTCCTCAAAGTACTCTGTCCATCTTCACAACAGATTCTCTTAACTTGTTAGCACATTTCCATCTCTTGCCTTAATCACTCTAACCTGCTGCACATCCTTTCCAGCTCAATCTTTCTGCCTAGCCAATCGATACAAGTCCTTTTCTCCTTCCTTAGTGTCCCAGCCTCACATACAACTGATTATAAGCCTTTGCCTTTGCCACCTTTCTCTTTGCTGTATGCCTAGCCTCCCTGTACTCCTGTTTACTTTCTTCATCTCCCTGCCTTATCCGACTTTTTCTTTACTAACCTCTTCCTTTTAATACTTTCCTGTACTTCCTCATTCCACCACCAAGTCTCCTTATCTTCTTTCCTCTGTCCAGATACACCAAATACCTTCTTAGCAGTTTCCCTCAACACTTCCGCTGCACTTTCCCAGTCATCTGGTAACTCTTCAGTACCACCCAGAGCCTGTCTCAACTCCTCACTGAGCTCTGCTCAACATTCTTGCTTTTCCAACCTCTACCATTTAATCCTTGCCTCTACCTTCACTCATTTCCTCTTCTTAATTGTGAAAGTCATCCTATAGACTACAATCCAGTGCTGCCTAGCTACATTCACCCCTGACACCGCCTTGTAGTCTCCTCTCTCTTTCAGATTGCACCTTCTGCATAAGATGTACTCCACCTGTGGGCACCTCCCTCCAGTCTTATACATCACCCTATGTTCCACGCTCTTCTTGAAATATGTATTCACCACAGCCATTTCCATCCTTTTCACAAAATCCACTACCATCTGTCCATCTGCATTTCTCTCCTTAACACCATACCTACCCAACACCTCCTCATCACCTCTGTTCCCTTCACCTACATGTCCACTGAAGTCTGCTCCAATCACCACTCTCTCCCCCCTGGGGACACTCTCTACCACTTCATCCAACTTATTCCAGAATTCCTTTCTCCTCTAACTGACATCCAACTTGTGGGGCATACACACTAACAACATTCATCACCCCTTTGATATTCACCTCCACAACACTATTCATATGCTCTTCCTTCAAGATTACCACTACTCCACCCTCTGCTTCCCTTTCACTTGGTCTCTTGCACAAACAATGTATCTAGCTTCCTTTTCTCCATCAAATCAGCCAGCTCTCTCCCTTTACCAGTCATACTCCCTACATTTAAAGTCCCTACATTTAAAGTCCCTACATTTAAAGTCCCTACATTTAAAGTCCCTACTCTGAGCACCACACTCCCGTTCGGCCAGCAGTAGCACACAGTTCATTCAATTTATTCAATTTTATTTATATAGCGCCAAATCACAACAGCAGTCGCCTCAAGGCGCTTTATATTTTAGGGTAAAGACCCTACAATATTAGACAGAAAACCCCAACAGTCAGACGACCCCCTATGAGAAAGCACTTGGCAACAGTGGGAAGGAAAAACTCCCTTTTAACAGGAAGAAACCTCTGGCAGAACCAGGCTCAGGAAGGGGCAGCCATCTGCTGAGACCGGTTGGGGATGAGGGGAAACAGAAGAGAGCAGAGGGAGACAGAACAAAAGACACATGCACCGGCACCCTGTTGGCCAGCAGCACCGGAGGTGGTCATTGTTAACCCAAGCCCAGATCAATCCGGTATCGAAATCTCTGCCCTTCCTGACGCAGGCCTTTATCTGGGCTTGGGACGGGCGCTAGGAGTACACTGGCTTACCCCCATCTTGTCTGTATGACATGTCAAGCCTTCTAGATATGTATTCATAACCCTTCCCAGATTGTCTTGTTCTGATTGTTTTTGCCATCGACGTGTTATCTTTTAGAAAATAGACATCAAGAGTGGACAAGATTGGGCATGACTGAAATTGAGACATGCTGAATTGTTAAAAAGTAGCAACTTGTCAGTCACAAGGTTGGCTAGCCCTAAAGCATAGCCTGCTTTTTTTATCCTTCTGGACACTAATTAGGACAATATTTTACAAAATGAATATCATGTTTTATTCAGTGTGACTGGAAACTGATGACTGAATCCATAAACTAATCAGGAAAGTGTTAACTGAGTTCATGGAGCCAAGATTTTTTTTTTGCCCCCCAATAGACTTCAATACAACCAAACTTCTTTTTGCAATCAAAGAAGCACTCTTTCATTTGGCCCCTGCTGCCCTTGAGAAAGAATGCAGGTTTAAGACACTTCCGTAGTGGCTTGATTTTTCAGACCCAGGAGCGTCCATCGTTTTTCTATAGTTTGAATAGGGCATGTAGGAATCAGACTTGGGTGTGAGTCTAGTCCAGCTGCCAATAGTTAGCAATACAGTCTGGTTGTTGTTTGAATTTTTAATGGAGAAAATACTTTATTACTCAAAATATGATCACATTTTTTGTCCTCTTCATTTCCTATCTACATTCATTGTCTTTTTGCTCATTTATGTACTCTAAAGAACCTCATTGGCTTCCACTGATGATGTCTTTCAACAAAAACAGTATCTGTTCTGCTAAGAAAACAGGACAGATTCATCAGCTTCAGCGGTAGCAGCAGTCCTCTGCTCATGGACCTTAACTGGGTCGCTCTTTAAAATCCATATTTATGAGGCTAAGACATTGTGCCCATGGGCAACCTAGTTGGTATGCACACAGAGGCCTGTGTATACAGCTGGATTGATGAGCATCGGTTGCTTCCACACACACAAATGCAATACCACTACTGCAACAAAAGTTTAGGATGTGATTAAAAATTTCATTGTGGGCCTGAGACGCAATCAGAATTTACATGAGTAAATGCACAAACCTGAGAGCTGAAAGTGAGTCACACTGAAGTGAGAAAATAAAGATCTGATTTGTACTTCCTACTTCAAAGCAACAGCCAGAATTACTGCCTCAAGGCTCTATGATCTGCCATGTAGTCAAGTGGTAGTTTATGTCCATGTCTGTCTGACTTGACCGCTAACCTTTTGGTTATAAAATGTCATAAGTTCATAATCTTGTCTTATTAGACATTTGTGTAATATTTGGCAAAACTAGCCTATAGGTTCTTGAGTTATGGTCAAAATGTTTTTGTGAGGCTAAAATGACCTTGACTTTAGACCACCCAAACCTAATCAGTTCAACCCTGAGTCCAAGTGAACATTATTGCCAAATTTGGAAAAATCCACTCTAAGCCTTTGTGAGATAGCACAAGAATAGGACATACAGAAGGATGAATGTAAGGACAGACAATCCAAAAACAGAACGTCCTTCCATGGCTATCCAATGTGTGAAGGCATAACAAGTCTTAGGTGGGGTTTATGGTCCCATGTTCATGCTCTGTTTATAGCTTTTTGGCTAGGCAGAGAGAAGGATTGCGGGAATTCAACCCATTCAGAGGCAGAGGAGTGCAGTCCTCCAAAAAGCTAACTGGTTGGAAAAAAGGTTGGCTTGATGGAGACAGAACACCAGAGAAATTCACCACAAAGAAAAAGAAGCACAAAAAATGTCAAAGATAAAAAAACAACAACAAATATATACGCATGACCAAGTCAGACAGTGGCTGCAGGGGAGTCCTGTTTTCATTGTTTTTAACACTCAGTCTCATTTCTCTACAAAGACATTCTTCTGTGACTTCTGTCTTCTATGAAGTATGCACAAAGACAAAGGACCAACAACAGCACAAGCATGAACAAGAATAGCCCACTTTACTAGTAGTTCCACATATTTCTGATACTACCATTGGGTAGTGCCACATGTAGAAGTGGGTCTGTAAAACCCTGTGTAGTATGACAAACCAAATGACTATCATGCCTTGACCTTTACGTTTAGACCAATAAATAATAAACAAACATTTACATTAACAGGGCGCTGGAAGACAAAATATTGAAATGCCACATCATCTTAGTGGTCCGCATTCGGACATGAAAGACTTCAAGATACGTATATACAGTACAGATATATGACAAATTAAAGGAAAAATCAAGTGTCAGAGTAAGGTGTTGGCCCACCATGTGCTCCTCATGCTCAAAGTCTCTGACTCTATACATTTTGTTTTCATGGTGGTGGTAAAAAGCAATGTCTAGCACACCTATCCAAAGCCTCTCAGATGTGTTTAACCAGGTTGAGATAGTGTAAGGTAGGGCTAGATTTCAACAAGATAATCAGGATAATTACCTTTTTGCATTTATTTTTGCTACAAAGCTCTTGTTTGTCTGGTATTATAACCCTCCTTCCTTTACATTGCTGTGGTTTCACCCCTGCCTAAAAGCTGAAAGTGGGTGGATTTTTTCCCCTGTTTCCCCATGTTTTGCTTTTCTGCAATTACCTTTCTGACATTGCATATTTCTGGATTTAAATCAGCTAATAAAGCTTGCTCTTTATTCGGATAATCTGCCTCCTGCGTCCTGTATTTGGGTCCTCACCTTTACCCCACAACCAGGTGACATTACCATGTCCCATGGATGGCACTGTCATCCTGGAAAAGACCACCCCCATCTGGATAGAATTGTTACATAAAGGATCACAGTCATAACTCTGAAGACGTTGATCCAAACCTTCCCATCAGAGTGTCCCTGACAACCTGACAGAAACAGCAGGTCCCTTCAGTATAGGGTCAAGGATTCAGGGCTTTCTTTTAATTTGTCAGCCATCTGCTCTTCATGACTTGAACCTCTATTGATTTAACACAAGCACCATGAACAGCCAGGTGTGATTAAGTGAACAATGAAATGTGTCCAACATTCAAATTAACTGACGTCAAATGAGCCACAGTGACAAAAAGAGCACAGCTATAAATAATGATTTTCCGGTGCACTTTAACTTACCTGAATGGAGCTGGCAGTGAGCTGTCATTGTTGTTAATTAGCACCTGGATAATTGGATGCAAATTACATTGCATCTGTGAATTCACAGCTTTAATGTGACCACACGGGACTCAGTATGATGCTGTATTACCGTTTGTCTTACAAATTCTTGTTAAAAAGATATATTTGTTATCTTAATTCACTATTCCCCTGTTTGTTTTTTAGCATTTTTCAGTAAGAAATTGTCTGAACTCAGTTGCTATTGATGGAAACTCAAAAGGTTTGCCTCATATGCAGTCATGTGAAAAAGAAAGTTTTCACAGGATCCGATGCAGTCCTGTGAAAAACTAAGTACACCCTTACTGCTTACATAGGAATTAAGAGTGTAAGTAGCAGCCAGGTGCTAATACTGATCATAAAGAAGTGTGACCACCTCTATAAAAGCAGAAGTTTTCTGGTTTGGAGCATTCAGGTCTGTAGTAACAGTGACCCCAAGGTCAGACCGTGCAATGCTCAGAGAAACTGCTAAAAACCCAAGAGCTCCATCTCAGACTCTACAGGCCTCAGTTAGCATGTTAAAGGTTAAACTTCACCACTGAACAAGTATGGTTTGTTTGGAAGGGTTGCCAGGAGAAAGCCTCTTCTCTCTAAAAAGAACATGGCAGCACAGCATAGGTTTGCAAAGCTGCATCTGAACAAACCACAAGACTTCTGGAACAATGTCCTTTGGACAGACGAGACCAAAGTGGAGATGTTTGGCCATAATGCACAAAACCAAACACCGCATATCACAAACACCTCATATTGTCAAACGTGGTGGTGGTAGTGGTGGGGTGATTTGGGCTTATTTTGCTGCCACAGGACCTGGGCACCTTGAGTAGACCATGAACTCCTCTGTATACCAAAGTATTCTAGAGTAAAGTGTGAGGCCATCTGTCTGACAGCTAAAGCTTGGCCCAAACTAAGTCATACAATAGGATAATGATCCCAAGCACAGCTGCAAATCTACAACAGAATGGATGAAAAAGAGAAGAATCAAGGTGTTGCATTGGTTCAGTCAAAGTCCAGACCTCAACCCGACTGAAATGCTGTAGCAGGACTTTAAGAGAGCTGTGCATAAACAGGCCATGAGCAGGCCACAACGATGTGGGAGTGATAAAGTTGTACAAAAATTATTACTTCAAGTTATTGCTGCTAAAGGTGGTTCTATGAACTGTTGAATCATGGTACAGCCCATGATTCAACAGTTCATAGAACCACCTTTGTGAAACACCTAGTTTTTCACAGGACTGCCGAGAGTCCTGTGAAAACCTTTTCACATGACTCTACTTACCTTTTGTTGATTGATTTAGGTGTTATGTTATACTGATTAACCAAAAATACACTCTTTACTCCTTCTTTTTTTTATTTTTACTTTATTTAGTGCATAAATGACAACACTAGCAAAGAGAGAAAAAAACAAAGAATAAATCATTAAAGTAAATCAGTGTTAGTGTTAGTAAAGAGGGAACAAAAGGGATAGCTGCACATATTCTCCCACCTCCTTATAGTTTATTACTTCAGACCACTTTGGAAGAGCACTCTTCCCTACAGGAGGGGTCTGTTCATTGTGGTCTGACATGTAGCTTTTTATTACAAAGTGTAGATTATTCCACCTGACATCACTGTGTCCTGACCCCTTCCACTCCTCTGGGTTTCCCTGAGTTGCTAGGCCTCAGTCCAATGTGGTGCTGTCATTATGCACCATCCCATCAACACTCACCAACTTAAATCTAACTTCATTTTTCCATTTGCTATCAAGGTACTTCGATTGCAAATGGAAAGAAACCTGTCGCTCTCTGCTCAAATGTCTCTCATTAAATTCCCTCCAGCTGTTCAAAGGATATGTTTCCTCTGTCCTGGAAGGTTTTTAATGTGAAACATCAGCAGGACATCTTTTTATTGATGATACCTTAATAAAGATAAAAATAACAATAAAGAATAAGTAATTGGAAGTCGTTAGTGACATAATTCTGTTTTAAAAGAGCTCACAGAAGCCAAGTGGTAAGTGTAGGAGTATTTTTCCATCCTCCAGTTTTTATGTTATGTTACAAGTGTTATACATTTCTGTCCATTAGTGGCCTTCTTGGTACTGTCAAGCAATTTAATAAACTTAAAGATAATTTAACTCTGAATATACATCCATCCATTTTCTTAACCACTTATATACTGTAAAATATTAAATGGAGGTTTCAGAGTCATGTTTAAGATGTAAAA
>VUQI01032486.1:6979-20555 GCA_015106735.1 Paratilapia polleni | reverse complement strand
TGAGTTACTGTTGACTTCCTATCAGCTTGAAGCAGTCTGGCCATTCTCCTCTGACCTCTGACATCAACAAGGCATTTTCATCCAGAGAACTGCTGCTCACTGGATATTTTCTCTCTTTTTTAGACCATTCTCTGTAAACCCTAGAGATGGTTGTGTGGGAAAATTGGCACTGGCAACTATAGCATATACATAGTAAAGAAAAATTAGATATTGTTTTTGCCATATTACCCATTTTTGGTTAAGTTATTATGTCAAGTCTTTCATCCCAAAAGCCTAGGAAGATCTGGTTAAAAAACAACAGCTTGTAAGTAAGTTAAGTAAGTAATGTAATTTTCAAAGGTCAAAGTAAATAAATGCAACCCCTAAAAGTGTCACGACCCCCAGTCCTCCTGGCCTGGCCTGCCTGCTCTCCCTGTCTCTCCTCTTTTGTCCCTGTCTCTCCCCTGTCCGGTGTGTGTGTGTGTGTGTGTATGTGTCTGTTCATCTTCTGCTTGGTTTTCAGGGCTGGGTCCACACCTGGGAGCAGTTAGGTGATGATTGCACCTGTGGCGCATTCGGTCATCACCCGCTGCTCTTCTTAAGGCTGAAGGATTTCCTCAGTCGTCGCCAGATCGTTGCATCAGCTACGGTATCTACTAGTGTAGCGCTAGCTGGCATCCCTTTTGAAATCTATTTTTGTATAACGACTCTGTTCTGCATTCAGGCTTCCCTTCGGCACTTGGGACTTCCCTCCGTGTTTGTGTGTGCGTGTGTGCCCTTGGACTCTTCCGTGGACCCAGCCCCGGAATCCCGCAGCCTTCTCCTTTTGTAGTTCTCTTGCTCTCGCTTACATTCCCTGTTTATTGCAATAAACCTGCTAATTCTGATTCTGTGTCCTGCATGTGAGTCCTACCTCAGCCCTCGGACCTGACAAAAAGTAAAGTCACCCTTATTCCTAAAGAATAAACCTCAAGTTTTTTTTTATCCAAATGTAAAATGTACTTGTAAGTAAACTTTAAATGAACCTTTGCCATAAATGCAATTTGCAGTGTGACTTTTAGTTGCGACTGGGGACATCTGAGATTCTTGTTGTGTTTTTGCTGTATTATTGACAGGAGCTGCTGAAAATTCCAAATTCTAAAGGAAGTGCCATTAAAACCTGAGCCTGTCAATTAGCTGTCAAACTCCTCAGTTGCTGTATTACAAATATGCAAATCTTCATACTTCCTTTCATGCGTGCTGCTTGGTAACACACTACCAAGCAGCAAATGGACCCAGAACGTAAAGAGCATCTAGAATTCTTTATCAGTGCTTTTTTAAATTGAAAATATTGGAATAATGCCAAAAAACAATTCAGACTGAATAAAATGAATATAAACTAGTTTTAAAAATGTGTTTTTTTGTAAGTGTTTTATGGAAATAGTGTTTTTCCTCTCATTCCCTTGCTGACTCCAACACTAATCACAGGTCACCTGTTACGGATGACTCTCCATTGGCTGCATATGGCTGTTAATTGCAGGGTCCAAGTCTCAGTTCTGTTCTTACCAAAGCAAACTCATGGGACACCCGTCCATCAGGTGGGAGTTTGGCTCCAAAGCCCAGCGCGGGGAACATCTTATCACTGTCGTAGTCCTGAATTATCTCTCCAACTGCCTTCAGGGCCATGGCATAGGCATTCAGCTGGTAGGGGCTCATGTAATGGAGTGAAGTGGGCTGGGCTGGGTTACCTGTTGTCAACAGAGAGAGCACAGGGTCTTTATTTTAAAACAGTCACAAAAGGTACAATCATGTTAAGAAAACTATTATCGCAATTTGAACGATGTGTGCAATTAGACCTGAATCAAATCTTTAAAATCACAAGTAATTATGTCCACATTTGTAGATTTCCTTCTACTAGCACAGAAAAAAGAGCAGGTAATTAATTTTCTGTGTTTTAAAGATCAGGGATTGTCAGAAGCTTTACAAGAACCTATTCTTATGAGAAGAGCTGCTTGAACTTCTAAATGATGTTTTACCACTTCTTAATTTTTTGCTGGTCTTTGTCATAGTGTGTGCTTACAAAAATAACCATCCAATGCATCTCTAGTGGGTCATCATTTGTAATATTGTACAAAAATACTTGAGTCATGATAGCTTCACTGATGGAGTTAAATTAGCTGCTAATTTCTTTAATGCAGCATGAGTGTGTTGCTTATTTTTTATCTGTTTCTGACTCATCGTATCACTACTTGAGTTGTTTTAAATACACTGCAGTGGCGATTGAGGTTTTTGTAATAGGCTGACAAGATCAAGTGCGCCTCAGCCTCTAGCACATTTATTACAACTACAGCCTGAGAGTTCTTATTTCATTTAATAGGATTGGCTCAATTGCCGCCGCCTGTCCTACTACGACTGAGCTCAAGGGTAGATTGATAACACCGTCCTTTAATCATGGCCATCATAGCACGAGCTTTAGCTGCCAGGTGTGATGGAGAGGGCCATTAGGAAACACTTGATTCCCCCATCTGCATATATTTGAATAAATGCTCCCCAGGCATTCGGGGCACTGTGTGTGTCTAAATGTGCGTGTTTATAAGAAGACTCACCATTGGAAGCTGTGAAATCAATGGCCACGGTGAAGTTAATCTGGGTCCTTGGAAGACAAAAGCAGAGAGATACTAAATTAATCATCTTTACAGTAAAATATTTTGAAAATGTCGGTCCAGATTATGGCACTGGAAAGTTTGAAAAGATGGGGATTAACAAAAGATTAGGATTCATCCTTTAGAGATCATGAATGTCTTCACAAACATTAAAGTTGTTGGGTTATTTTATTCCGGACCCAAGTTTTGCTAACATCCGTGAAGTCGTTATCTAAGAGAATGTGGATGGAACAAAGATGGAGAAAGATGGAAGAAGACAGAGACAAACAACACACGCCTGCACCCAGGATGAGAAAGTGGCATGTCTCACTTCATCAAAACATTTCTTAACTTGTGAACCTGCAGGAACAGGATGTGGTTAAGAGCTCTGTAAGGCCTGTGACAGGTTTTTCCACACCAATCCTCACCTCGCTGCCACACACACACAAACACAAAAGCCTCTTTGTCTACCTTACACACACCTTAAACACCCAGCAGCTCATCATCTTTGTCGCCTTGGCAGGCCATGTGAAGAGCAGGCACTGTGCCGTCCACAGGGGACAGAAGAAGAGAGGGAGAGCGAGGAAAAAGTTCATGACACATTTAATGATCAGCCCACACAGATGGGGGGTGGTGGTTCCTGGCTTTTTAGAATACAGGACAACCAGAATTCAGAGGGTGTGGTGCTGCTCTGCCACGTGAGCAAACACATTCTAGCAGTGAAAAATGACAGTGAAGAAGAGAAAAGATTTTTTTTATGCTTTATGCTCAAAAACTATTTGCAAGTTCACTCAGATTTTCCTACCAAGGAGTGAGCGAGTCGCTGCTCATATTAGCTGGATTTCTTCACAGGTTGAAATGACTGATAATCAACAGTCACTGCCACTCAGCTTTTATTAATTATACTACGTAGCTAATTGTAGAAAGCTGTTCTGATTTAATCTTAATGCGAATCAAAATCATCAAGTCTAAGTGTGTTAAGTTGTTATACTTAACTGTCAGCCTGCCAGTATGTGAAAAACTAAGCTGGTGAAATGATGGTAAATTCATCATTAGTGTACCTGCTCATCACAGCATCACACTTCATGACGAGTACGATTCTTAGTCCTGTTTTTTAAGAAGCCATGATTTTTTTTAGAACTGTTTCTGTTACTTGAAAACTGTACATTTTTATCTGCTGCAGGTTTACCATCAAATTAGAGACTGACTGATTTAGCCAATAGCCAGCATTACTGGCTGCTATTGGCTTATCACAGGGAAAGGGTGCCATGACACAGTCCAGCAAAGCACATGTAGCTAGAATATCAATAATCAATGGCCCCATAATGTTTCCATTTCAATGTAATCTACAGTTATGTCCATAATTTTTTGGACAATTTTTGCAGTTTTGCCTCTGTACACCACCACAATGGATTTTAAATCAGTCAGGATGTGATTAAAGTTCAGACTTTCAGCTTTATTCAAGGGGTTTAACAAAAGTACTGTATTAACTGTGTATGAATTACATTGATTTTTATATAGTCCCCTGTTATCAGAGGCTCAAGAATAATTGAACTGACAAGCAGTTTCATGGCCTGGTGAGGCCTGTTCCCTTCTTATTTCATTACAAATTAAGCAAATGAAAGAGCTGGAGTTGATTCCAAGTGTTGAACGTGCATTTTATAGCTTTTCACTGTAGGCCATTATTACGCTGAAAAAACAGAAATAAACCTATCAGAGAGATGGCAAAAACTTTAGGAGTGGCCAAATCAACAATCTGGTACATTATTAAAAACAATCAATGCACTGGCAGCTCAGCAACAGCAAAAGGCCTGAAAGACCACAGAAGAAAACTAAAGTGGATGATGGCAGAATTATTTCCATGCTTAAGAAAAACAACTTCACAGCATCTAACCAAGTCAAGAAGAGGTTGTTCTTGACTTGGTCACTGTCAAAGTCTACAATCCAGAGACGCCTTCACGAATGGAAATACACAGGATTTACAACAAAGTTCAAACCACTGGTTACACACCAGAACAATAAGGCCAGATTAGACTTTGTAAGGAAACATCTAAAAGAGCCTGCACAGTTCTGGAAAAATTTTTTTTGGACAAATGAAACCAAGATTGCAAGTGCATGAAATTTAATCACATTTTGACTGTTTTGACTTAAAATCCACTGTGGTGCAAAGAGGCAAAGCTACAAAAAAAAGTTCTCATTGTCCGAAAGCTAATGGAACTAACTGTATACAGTGTATTTACAGTGTAATTATTGTTACCGGTATTGGACGAGTATCAACTCATAGCAAACGTTGCAACTTCAGTTTAGGTACTTTTGACATTTTTAAATCAGTTTACAGTTTTATAAGTCCTCTACTAGAAAAAAAAACGTAGCTGCTAAAAAGTTGATAAAGAGTACCCCAGAAGATACTTTGTAAGAAAAGCAAAATGTTAATTACAGAGTTATTAATACAATGTTTTTTCCCAAGTTAATAAGAACATCAAGAAAAAACTAGGTTTTGCTGACGCACGTACAAGAGCGCAGTTCCTCATACTGGAACAGAGAAGCGTCAGACCACCAGCCTAAATGATGTATTCGCTCTTTACCTCCCACCTTATTTCACTCTTTGTTACACCCAGACAAAATGTGAGAGAGGAACTCAAGTTTTGTCCCTGTAAATAGTCAGCTAGACAAACAAGGTGTATTGGTGAAATGGCAAAAATAAATCTAGAAAGCTAGTCCACAATTTAACACATCGTTTGGAAACGTCAGCACAGGAAAACAACAATGCCATTGTTACATCAGATGAGTCAGAACTATGATGTGCAATTTTAAAGCTGTCAAGAAAATAATGACAAAAGCAGGAACAACAACAGCAGCTCCAAAATGGGGGATATTGGCTGAATCCTTTTCAGAAGTGAGCTGCAATTGTTGAGTCACTCTCAACGATTAACATCATCAAACCTCCACAGTTTGACTGGGATTATTTTGTGCTGTGGGGCTGTAAAATTTACAGTTAATAGCAGGACAGAGTCAGAGTCGGAGTTCCTGGATTCAAGGGAAAATTGTGCTTCATGCTCAACATCCATGTAACTTTGCATTAATCAGACACAAATGTGAGCAAGACTTCAGTTTATTTGGCTTTTGGTGATGTGCCCTTCTGCCTTATTACAGTTTTTTCTAGACCTGATATTACTCCTTTAACTCTAAATATGAAGACACTGATTTTTTTTTTCGTGGGACAAAACTAGCAATAAAGGTTGTTAGGCAACACGCTTGTTTCCATGGTATGTTTCCTGGTCTAGACTTACATTCTGTCTGTCAGTGTCAGTTTATATGTATAAACAGACCCTTTGTCTTTGTGCCAAAAAACAGCAGACAGCAACTAAAATTAATAAGTGATATAATACTAGAATATTTCCAGCTGCAGTTATCAGGGATCTCTGAACTGGAAGCAAGCAAAGAGCAAGGGGAGATCTGCAGCCGAGCAGAACAGGTTCAAACGAGATTTTCTGGCAGTCTTGATAAGGGATTTTCACCGGCAGTGGTCTTAACCACAACATCACATCACCGAGTTTCAGCATGGGGAGAAGAGCTGTGGACTTAAAAACTAAACCTTATCGTTCACAGTCCTGAAGGTAGAGGAAAACTTCTCTAAGCCTTTTAAGGACAGTTACCAGCTTTATGATGTCATGATATTTTTTTTAATTGGCCTGTCTTGAATGGCTACGGTCTACCTCCTGGCAGATTCACCCAAACCTTTGACTTCAGCAGACGTAACACCATCTAACTTTTTATTTACTTTCATTCGGGGTTTACCTGCTAAACACAACAGAAATCAAGTCTGTTTACAAGGATTTATAACCTGTTTTATTTGTTAAGTCTGGCTTTGTGATATTTGCACCATAAAGGGATTCACTGATAAGGCACAGCCTACATCTGCCTCACAACAGCACTGAGTAATGGCTGGCAGAGCGCCTTTCTTCATTGCACACTGACAATGCATGTTTGTTGGAGCCTTTTTTGTATTGTAGTAATTATTATGTGGGTGTGTGTTTACTTGTGGTAGTTCCTCTTTTTGCACAGTACAGGTGGTATGTGGAGAATGCAGAAAAACAGGTGAGCCAGTAATCACAGCGACGGTGTGCTGTTTAGAGGAAAGAGCACACAGCTTTTGGAGCTGTGTATTTTCTCAATCAATCCCTTTGCATTTTAGTTATTGTTAATAGTACAACCAAATTCCCAAAAAGTTGGGACGCTGTGTAAAATGGGATGGGGGCAACAAAAGGCTGGAAAAGTAAGTGGTACTAAAAAGAAACAGCTGGAAGAACATTTCACAACTAATTAGGTTATTTGGCAACAGGTCAGTAAGATTACCGGGTGTAAAAAGAGTATCTTAGAAAGGCAGAGTTTCTCAGAAGTAAAGATGGGCAGAGGTTCACTAATTTGCAAAAAACTGCATCTACAAATTGTGGAACAATTTCAGAATAACGTTCCTCAACATAAAATTGTGAAGACTTTGAATAGCTCATCATCTACGGTACATAATATCATCAAAAGATTCTGA
Source organism: Paratilapia polleni (assembly GCA_015106735.1). NCBI lineage: Eukaryota > Metazoa > Chordata > Actinopteri > Cichliformes > Cichlidae > Paratilapia > Paratilapia polleni. The sequence goes on along the minus strand of VUQI01032486.1, from coordinate 13,409 downwards.
GAATCTGGAGAAATCTCCATGCGCAAGGGACAAGGCTGAAAATCAATATTGGATGCCCGTGATCTTCGGGCCCTCAGTTGGCACTGCATTAATAACAGGCTTGGCTCTGTCATGGAAATCACTGCATGAGCTCAGGAACACTTCCAGAAATCATTTTGATTTTGAACACAGTTCACCGTGCCATCCACAAATGCAAGTTAAAGCTCTATCATTGCAAAGAAGAAGCCATATGCAAACATGATCCAGAAATGCAGCCGTCTTCTCTGGGCCAAATCTCATTTAAAATAGACTGAGGCAAAGTGGAATACTGTTCTGTGGTCAGACGAATCAAAATTTGAATTCTTTTTGAAAAATATGGCCACTGCATCATCTGGACTAAAGAGGAGAGGGCCATTTAGCTTGTTATCAGCACTCAGTTCTAAAGCCTGCATCTCTGATGGTATGGGGGTGTATTAGAGCCTATGGAACTGGCAGCTTGCTGCACCATAAATGCTGAAAGGTATATACATGTTTTAGAGCAACATGTGTTCCCATCCAGGCGATGTCTTTTTCAGGGAAGGCCTTTTATATTTCAGCAACATGATGCTTCATCTATTACAACAGCATGGCTTCATAGTAGAAGTGTCCAGGTGCTGAACTGGTCTGGCTTCAGTCCAGACCTTTCACCAATTGAAAACGTTTGGCACATCATTAAATGAAAACTAAGACAAAGAAGATCCAGGACTGTTGAGCAGCTAGAATCCTATATCAGACAAGAATGAGACAACATTACTCTCCCAAATGTCCAGCAACTGGTCTCCTCAGTTCCCAGATGTTTACAAACTGTAGTTAAGAGAGGAGGGGATGCTACGCTGTGGTAAACATGGCCCTGTCCCAACTTTTTTGAGACATGTTGCTACCATCAAATTCAAAATGAGCTAATATTTTTCATGAAACAGTAAAATATCTCAACTTAAGAATTTGATATGTTTTCTATGTTCCATTGTGAATAAAATATGGGTTTATGATATTTGCAAATCATTGCATTCTGTTTTTATTAACTTTTTAGAAGTGACTTATTTAACAGGACGGTACAAATAAATACACCTGACAAACATCTGTGAATGTGAAAAAAATTTAACTGCTAGAAATTATCAGCAGGTGTCAGCATAGCACCCCCTCAGTGGCTTGTAGGTCTTCCCCTTGCCAAGTTAAGTCACCAACACCCTTTACTTACCCTATGATCCTGTGACAATATCTAATATACATTTATACATTTCTGTGCATCCTCATACTGTACTTCACCAAGAAAATACAATTCTCACAATGCTCTCTTCATGTGGACACAATGTTCTGTCAGAGTTGACTAAGTAATAACTACTTTCCTAAGATGTGTAGTATGCCTACAGCATTTGAGGGTGAAGGGGGGAATGCCTCTTTACCAGCTGGGTTTCTGTCAGTCACTGATCTTCCCCACAGTGACTCAGCTAGGAACAAATGTGACAAAGTACTGCACACCAGGGGAGCTGATGAGGGGGTTGTGCATAACATTCAAATAAGCTTCCCAACAGACTGAACAGGCTGGAAGTAAAGGTCCCTCCAAAGTATTTTTCACAACTGCAGATATTAAGCCCAGTTTTACCTAAAAATGACTTTATTACAGCACAACGGAAAGAGATAACATGTCCTGTCTGTATTAACAATACAACAATATACAGGATGTAATACAAAATATTTTTTCACCCGCACACTCTAAACAATGAGACAAAAATATTAGAGCCAATACACAGTGATGCAATACACAGTCCTGCAAAGGGTGTCAAACTATTCCACTGATCCACTCATGGTAGCAACATAGCAAGAAATGCAGCAATGTGCTTGCAAAGGGAGGGATGCAGACAGAAGGCTGTGACTAGCAAACATAGATGAAACAATATTCAAACAGTGATATATGCTCAATCATTGTAGAAACAACACAGACTGCAGCCAGCAACCTTGCAAACTATACTTAAATTCTGGCAGTTATGGGGCTAAAAGTCGCCAACGCTCATTAGCGTTCTTTTTAAAACCCAGAAAAGTTGAGGAAAGTCATACAGTTACTGGAACTTTTTGTCTAAAAGTGAGAATGTTCCAAGATTAAAAATAAATAAAAAATGTCCACAGAAAGACTACTTTCCTGTAATACCCAAATGCCAGTGGGAACTGTGTATGCATGAGTGCACTGAGTGGCCTAAAAACAGAATCAGAGGTTGTGTGATGTGACTTCTCCTGATGATATGCAAACAGATGTTGCTGGTTGGACAGTGTCCATCTGGCTAGAGGAGAGTAAAAGAGGGAAGGCGAGTGAGAGGAGAAGAGAGATAAACACCCCATACCTGCATTAAATCGGTTAAATTAGCCAAACATAGCTACTGGCAAGCATATTGTACGTGCTCATTTGCAGGGTGCATTACCCAAAGTCAAATGTCAGAGTTCCTTTCAAGGATTTTTTTATACCAATCTTTGTCTCGATTCTGATGTCTGCTCCTCTAACTGATGATAACCTCTCAAGCAGAGCTCCCTCCTGCTTCTATTCTGGTTTCAATACGCAACTCACAAACCAAAACAAGGGGAAACAATATCTGTCACTATGAGTGACAGGGCTGCTTTCAAAGACACAACTCAAAATGAAAGATACAGCCAACAATTCATCATTTTTTTCTTCGTGGTCACAAAAAGAGGCCTCTTTGTTGGAATTCATGGGTGGTACTAATGCTTTATCAAAAGGATGGGAAAAGAATGAGAGCAGCAAAGCTCTGGATTGAGATGGAGCTTTCTCAAATCAGTCATTTATGCTAATGTTGCCAGCAGATCATGTTCCTAATTAGGTCCAAATGAACAATTAGCTGATTGGGTTGAAGCTGCAAAAAGAGCTGTCAATCAGATGAGAGGAGTGGGGAGAGAGACGAAAGGAGGAGAACTGAGACGAGATACAAGGAAATGAGATGACTGGCAAGCTCACAAAATATCTCTGTAGACAGTCTAACCAGACTGAGACGCACAAAGAATTTCTAGGAAATGTACAGGAAAGTACCTAGCAATGTGTCCTGTGTTTGCACACACGGGTGTGTTTACATTTTTATGTTTGAGCGTGCACATTTGTGTGTCTGCGCACAAACACCTGCTCTGCCCATTATGCGACTGGAGTAAGTGCAACTGGACCATTACAGTCCATTTAGGTTTCAAACAGTGAGACAGCACTTGGCACTTAATTTAGCCACACAAGCATGTAAGAGCATCCAGCTCGCACTCCCAAAGCACTGCCAAGTTTCAAAGTGCTCTCTGACTTACGGTGCTGCTGGGAACATGGTCTTGTTTGTAGGGAGACCTGATGATAAGGTTTCTCCATTAGCAGTTAGTGACAGAGCAAGTAAACATGCACTATGTCCATCTAATATGGACCCTGTCCTCCCATCCACCAACATTCAAATATGCTCAAAATGTCTCCCCATGCACAGACATGAAAAATACAAAACTACAGGTGGTGTATTGCTAACACCACTATCTTAACTAATAATTAGTAAATGTGACTATACTCAAAACTCAGTTCTGTATATGGTTTGTCCAAGTAGTGTTGTTGGGCAGGTACAGTCAGTGTCAGACTCTGTACTCTGGCTTTACTTCACAACTTTCAAACGTATTAAAAAGGTATATTCCACTCGCTGACTTCTATCAGTTGTTAAAAGGAAACACTGTACCAATTCTAACACTTCAGCCAGTACATGCATTCAATACTCCATGCTGACGCCAACACAGTGTTTCGCACAAATTTAGATGTTTTGTGTGTGTGTGTGTGCACACGCATATGTTTACGCCACAACAGGCACATGCTTTGTTAAATCAAATTACACTAGAAGTTACAGGTAAAGTAACAAATACATAATAGAGCAGTAAAATCAGCTGCCTCTCCAGTGAGTATCCTGCATAAACACTGCAAATCCACTGGCTTGGACTGCAGCTGGCAGTCTTTCTTCTGCTCTGCTCGGTGCGTGAACTAGTTCTGTACCTGCAGCAGGTTCTGTTTAGTGTGCCCCCCCGCCCCGAAATTCGCAGTGGATCTCTGGAGCAGAACAAGGCCCAACATTGCCATCTGCAGTCTGAGATGGCAGAGCTGAAGTCCCTCTGGCTGTGGGATGAGATCATCTCTGAAGAAGCAGCTGAATAAAATCGAGGACAACAGATCTATTTCACAGCAGCCATTCTGACATAGGTAAACACAACTATAACTAATGTTTACCTACTGCTTAATGCCAAAATAACTGCTGCGAAAAAGGTCTGTAGCAACCTGGCCAACAAGCGAGCAGGTCTGGAAACCAGTTATGGTAAAGATTGGAGCTAGCTGGTTAATAGTTGCTGAACTTTCAAAATAAGAGTGAGGTCATCGTGGGTGGGAGGGCATCATTCTTTCGAATGGAGAGAAAAATAAAAAATACTAAAATGAGTTGTTACATATACTTGGGCAGCTTTTAAAGCCTGTGTATGAAAAACACTGGAATCCATTATTTGCAGGGAAGTTGTAATTGTGGAAATAATATTTTGCTAATAAAATGACAGTAATTGCATAAAGTGGAAACAAATGTTTTTGGTGAGTTTCAGCTCTAGCCCGATATGATGATAACACAGACTGAGCTCAGTGAAATTATGTGAACAAGAACAGGTAAAACTATGAAGAGAAAAGTGGTCAAAGTAAGAAACAGAATCTAGAATAGACAAGAAGGAAGCTTGGGATGAAGGCTAGAGAGGGAGAGGGAGAAATGAGAGCCTGATTGGCTAGAGGCTGCCAGATAGTAGATGGGATATCTGAGAGCCTGTGATTGGCTTTGGATCTTAACAGGCCAGGGAAAGAGGTATGAGAGCATGCGATTGGCTAGGGAGGGATGTGACAGCCTAAAATTGGATGGGGAGAGGTTTGAAAGACTGAGATTGGCTAAAAGGTTCCTGACAGCCAGAAAGAGGGAAACAAGAACCTGTGATTTGGCTGGGGCCACTGAAGGCCAGATGGAGAGACATGAGAGATGTGAATGTCTTACACTGAATAGAGAGAGTTATGAGAGCCTTGCTATGGTAAGTTATTAGAGCCTGAGATTGGCTAGAGGCTAAGAGCACCTCATGGGCCTTAAGACCTGCGGTGCAGAGAGGATGATATCAGAATTAAGTCTGATATATAAAGCATAAGAAGAAAATGACCAGTGGTTGTGGTGGTTTGGAGAGGAGGATAAAACTTCCAGAATAGCTGCTGAGTGACAGCATCTAAACGAAAGGCCTGAATAATGCTGAGGGCTTAGACTGCATTTGAGCAGCACTTGCACAGTACTGAATAGACCAGGATTTAGACAGATGGATTTGAGTTAGAACAGAGAGGAGACAAAGAGTCTAATATGTGTCTGAGCTTTAGAACTTTCAACATGAGGAGACCTGTTTGTGTGCCAAACACCTAACAGGCCCTTTATAGGTTGGATTGCTTTAGAAATAATTAATAGAATGGGGTATGAAAGATCAGATCAGAAAATGCAATACTAACTCAGGACTGAAACAAAGGAGGCAATAAACATGACTTAAAAACCTATAGAAAGCCAAAAGGAATACAGCATGTACACAGGGACAAAAAAGACCTTTGCAGAGGCAGGAGGAGGTTAACAGAGTCATATAAATCTAGAATTGATAATGCTAAACCTGCCATCATGTAATATTTTGCAGACTGTAGAAGACTGAATATCAAAGAGACCATTAGGGCAGGACTAGAGCTCAAAATAGAGAAATGGCTAATGGGGATGGACTGACAAAATACTAGTTTGATCCCACCTGATGCCAAACAGATGCCACTGCAAGGATTTTGAATGCATCTGTGATGTGTGTTAGTATGCATCGTGACTGGCTAATTTTATTAGCTTGATGGCATTATAAACAGAAGCATACCAGAGTAAAAATGATTTAATTGGAATCAGGCTATTGATGCTTGGAGGCAGACCTGAATGGGGAACAGATAAATCAGAAATCAGCTAGGACACGTTGAATTTTGATTTATCTACTTTTCCCAGAAGCTGAAAAACATTCAGTTTTTCTAACAGCACACTGTAAATTGTTGCAGACAAAAGGCTCTTACAGTATAATTCTGTAATAGCACCAACACAAACGCCGACAAGGTAGTGAGACCAGGTGACTTAGTTAGCAAAAAGAAAAAAAAAAGTAAATGTTTATGGTTGAAATAACATACAAGAAAGGCTAAAGGGTATAATAGATGATAATGTTAACACAATGCACTGTTGGATATTATTGCAAAAAACGTTTAATAAAATGTTCACACCGTGTGTTAGTGATTTTTAAAGTATGTCCCGGATCATTTTTCTTTACAATCCTATGACCAGTCTCTCTCTCTCTCTTTTTTTTTTTTTTTTTTTTTTTCAGGCAACCT
>VUQI01032481.1:0-17691 GCA_015106735.1 Paratilapia polleni | reverse complement strand
AAGATGGATGAAGCTAAACACAGGGCAATCCTGGAAGAAAACCTGTTAGAGGCTGCAAAAGACTTGAGACTGGGGCGGAGGTTCACCTTTCAGCAGGACAACGACCCTAAACATACAGCCAGAGCTACAGTGGGATGGTTTAGATCAAAGCATATTCATGTGTTAGAATGGCCCAGTCAAAGTCCAGACCTAAATCCTATTGAGAATCTGTAACAAGACTTGAAAATTGCTGTTCACAGATGTTCTCCATCCAATCTGACTGAACTGGAGCTATTTTGCAAAGAATGGGTAAAAATTGGAGTATCAGAGTAAAGGGGGCTGAATACTTTTCAGATTTTTATTTGTAAAAAATTTTGAACACTGTGTCTCATTTTCCTCCACTTCACAATTATGTGTTACTTTGTGTTGGTCTATCACATAAAATCAAAATAAAATAAAGTTTGTGGTTGTAACGAGACAAAATGTGGAAAAGTTCAAGGGGTATGAATACTTTTTCGATGCACTGTACACTGTGACTATCCAGCAACTCTTTCCTTTTCAGTGAGTCTTGAACAGGAGTGAGGAATTTCAAACTGAATTCAAATTTGAGCTGGTACACTGGACTTCTCTGAGAAGTCAGAAATTAATCAAGCATAACATTCAACCACTAAAACAAAATTTTCTCTTCAGAACTGCAAGTAAATAACTGTAATTTGGGATCTTAATGAAAAAATAAATAAGGTGCTTTACTATGTTTTTCTGCTTTTCTGTAAAGAGGCAAATTTGAAAATTCATGGCTAACAACAATAATTATATTTAATATTTCAGCATTTTTTATTTTATCATATTGATTGCTCATAGTGGTGGATTAACCTATATGTGTGTGTGTGTGCCAGGGATCAAAGGGTTTGATGTGGTATTCACAGATAACCATGCATGTGTGTCTGTATATGTATGTGTGTGTGTGTGTGTGTGTGTGTATTCAGTATGCTTGCTATACATGGACTGAGAAGAGAAATTGGGGAGAATGAGGGAAAGAATGAAGAGTTCAAATTCTAGAGCACGCCACCAGACATTTCAGCCCAATAAGATGCAGATTCTCCCTTTTTCTTGTCCTTCTCTGTTTCTTGGTAATCCTTCCACTCCTCTTATTACCATGTTTACAACTTGTTGGCGCTGTGAATGCTATGTTGGCTTTGGTAGCAACGCATTGGAAATAAAGGGAAAGAATTTTGAAAACATGTCAGTGAGTGCGCTGATATAAGAGGATCAGACATGCAAGAGTGGAATTGGACCCTTAAGCGTTCCAAAAGAGAATAAAGGGTGAATTATCATTTAATCCCATCCTGGTCAGTTACAAGAAAAAAGATGAGGGGAGAGAAGAAGGGTTCATTTGTGCTACAGAAAGAATGTGAATGGTATCTTGGGAAAAGTTTGTGGCGTGGAAAAGTAAGGAAGATGGTGGTGAAGGGGTCATTTATCCATCCATCTGTAGAAGAGGTAGAAAAGGTACTCTTTGCAAGCATTTCCCCAAGGAGAATCAGCTCTTTCTAAATATTTTATCACTTCTAGACTCAATGAGCTGCTGGGTGATGACAAGGACAGGGGCCAAGTGGTAAAACTGTAGGACAAGATGGAAAAAAAGAGTTTATTTGGTTCACAAACCACACACTTTGAAAATGTGTTTGACTTGCAAGATCATGAATTTGTAGAATTTGCTTTCAACAGAGTGGAGCCATTGTATATTTATTTAATATTTCGGGTCTCCTGTTTAGTATCATCCATGAGAAAGTAGATACTGCATGCCAGTGCATTGCGAAAAAGATATCTTCCACTGTAGATCATCACTTGATGGGTTCTGTAAACAAACAGCTGTCTACGTTTCATTTGCAAAATGGCCTCATGTCACAACATTGCTCTGAATAAAAGTTTAACATGATTCACTGTAATGCATCGTGATAAGCAGCAAAGCAATGTATCTCAGTGAGTGCAGGCCTGTTTGTTTCATTATGAAAGGGCTGAAGAGATTATGAGAGGCATAGGAAGAGATAATGAATGTGTGTTTGTGGAATCTGTTGCTGACTATCTTACTTGGGAACATAAAACATCCCATAACTGAAAAGTAGGCTGTGATACCCACTGCTGAATAAATAAATGCGGACCTGACTCCTATTTTTCCCATAAGGAATGGTAAACAATGACAAGAGGCTTTGTTTGATCAGGGAGGTAAAGCTTTCCCATCCGAGGAAACATGCAGGCAAGGCCCTGCTAGTTAGGCTGAGGCTGGTCTAGAGTGAACCGAAATACTGAAATTCTGTATATCCACAGAGGCCAATAGGACAAGTTGCAGGTGCTGTGCAAGTATAGGGTAAATCTCCACCTTCCTGCAGTGGTTTGAAGGTCCCTTATCATACAGCAGCACGTTTTCATGAATGTACTGTGTCTGTCAGAGAAATATTGCCGAAGCTAAAGATTGTACTGTGAATATACAGTAAAACAATATATTTCTGAAGATGGGAAGAACTCAAATCCTCTCTAAAAGTTCAAGCTCAGACTGTCCGTTTGAGGGCAAATATATCATTTCATCACCACTCCTAATTAGAAAATCTTAGTTTTAGTATTCAGCTTTGAACTTCTTTAGGTGTATCCCAAATATTTCATAGTACCAGAATGTATTTCTACTCCTGTTTGCCCAATATTTGGCAACAGAACATTCAAATTTTGTTAAACTAGACTTTCTTTAAAAAAAAAAAAAAAAAAACCCACAGTGCTTTTATGTATTAACAGAATTTGTCAATAATTAAACACATATTGACAGTCAAGATAGCAGTACATACTTCTGAGGTCTGAGTTGGTACTTGTCAATCATGTGCGGTAATGAAAGGACATTAATTACCTGGAGCAAATTTAAGTTGAAGGAAATGGAACTGACAACTTACTGCAAGACAGTGGCATTAGTAAGAGACAGACTTCTGAAGCTGACTGGGTCCTCAAAATGCTTTGTGTCAGCCTGCTCACCGTTCCTCCTTGGCTGATTAGGCGCCATTGGCAGAATCTTTTTTTCACTTCAATTTTAAATTTTCAAGCCTCGACTCATGGTGTATTACCATTATCACTAACTGTGAGACTCCATCGAGCTGTCTGGTACCTGTGGACATGCGTGAAAATTGCTGCAAAATGCTAGTCTAAATGTAAATGGACTCTGGTAATTGTTATCTTTTGTGAGTGGAACTTTTCTCATTGACTACTCTTTTTGGGGTATTCTGATTTTTTCCATTCAGGATAATTTGATTTTAATACCCCAAATGCATAGTGAAATAGGGTCATATAACCTATTTAAAAAATGCATTCAGACACTTTAACCTCTGTGTTTGTAAGTGTCTCCTCCCATGAATCAGTAACAACCACATTTTACTATCTTTCAAGAACCTCTGCAAACTATTACAGCAGTTTTGATATAAAAGCACATTTATTTATGATGGTAACACCTGTATTTCCTCTTTTCTTCTACTCTCTACTGCATCTGTACAGCACCAGATTAAAAGAAGCCCAATTTATATGCTTCCCAAAGATTGCCTATTTCTCTGGGAAAACCCATGTCCACATCTGTTCTCAATATGTTAAGCACTGGTAGAATTCCAGATGCTCTCATATATAATATGGAATTAATTGTTAACCCTGAAACATCCCTGAATATGTGATAGACAAAGAAAAACACACAGACAAGATCTGATGGAAGCGTACTGTTACTGTATCATTTTGATTCAGGTAATGCTAAGAATATAAATGTTGCTCTAAATATCATGGGTTTATATTCTTGTTGTAGATCTTTTTTTTTTTTTTTTTTACTTTAAATACTCAAGCTTTGTTTTATTCCTTTTACACCAGCCATCACAGCTCTACCAACACCTCTTTGGCTTCAGAGGTTTACTTTTATTCCTCTCTGTCGCTCAATCCCACACACCTCAGAGCAACACCATCTCCCTGTGTGACATGCGTCATGCGCTGGGGATCCACTGCAGATAAGCGAGCCCCACACACAACCAATCAAACCAAAAAACTGATTTCAGGTCTCCAAAGCAGAACTCTCCACAGAGGACTATCTCCACAAAGCTGCTACGCTTGAGTTGGTGAGCTGTCTCATTGATCTGCCTTTCCCCACAGTCCAGCCTGGGCATTCACTTGTTTGCTACGCCTTAGCGAGTCCACTTTGGAAAACATCACCCATGAGAGAGGTGGAAAAGATTAAAAGAAAAAAAAAAATGATCTCACACTCACCAAGAAATAAACTTTTATTCCAGCTAGGTACTGCAGGCCACCTGCAGTGATGTCAACTGGTAAAATGATAATTAAATGGATAGTATGTAGGCAAAACAAGCCTGGCTTTTATATAGCTCTTTATTTAACAGGGCCAGTGCATGTTAATGGGCATCTGTAAACATGCCACATTTTAGCAAAACTGGTAATTAAGATCATTAGTCTTTAGGCAGGTCACAATGTACAACTATACAGCTATATGTACCGCTATACAATGTACAACAAAACAAACATAACAAGGATGAAACAATACATACAAATAATGCACTATTCAAAGTTATGAATGACCACATATCTTGTTTGCCATAGTCCAGTGCTTCACATGTGCTTCATTAAATTTATCACTAGATTTATCTTTAATAACAGCACAGTTTTTCCAGATGTGGTGCACTTACGAGGCACCACACTGTCCCCTCCAGTAGTGGCCCTAGTGGCAAACCCACTTTTTGTTTAATAAATGTATTTAAAATAGGTGCAAGTCCATACAAGACCTTCAATATAAAACAAGAATTTAAAAAATGTTTAATAAAATGTTAAAATGTTCTTTAATTCTCAAAGCTCAAAAGACTGTATTTTTCCAAAATGTTACAGTGTTGAAATGAACGATTTGTTTATCACAATTTTTTCTGGCTTTCCTGAAAAAAATTTACTCTATTAAATTAAGTGTTCTTCCACTTGTTAGTGACCTCATGGTGAAACAGTACTCAACATGTGAACAAATCGTAGTGCATCTGCTTATTAAGTGATGACGTATCAACCCTGTTTCCTGGTCAAAGTATCTACTCTGTTGATTGAGGCCGTCTTTTTAACATGTAACGCCTTGTGTCTTGTTTTATTTAACAGAAATAAGTCCCCCCAAAACAGGCAGTGGTCATTCTCAGCATCTCCACCTTTTTATTAGCACCATTCATGTGCAGCATGTCTTTAAGCTAAGTTTTTAAAAACTCACCATGTACACTACAGCTGGTGTCCCGCACACCAAATACTTGAACGCTCCAGGAAATAGTCACTCTCAGGCCAACTAAGATTTCAGCTTATGATGAAGACTTTTTCATAGCAAGTACTCCAAACCATGCAGCAACATATTAATGACTAACCTCGTATTGTGGATGGATCATCTCAGACATTCTCTCGGCTGATGTTTGGTGTTTTGTCAGCGTCTTCTTCCTGCCATATGATGGCGCTCATCTCTGCCCATTGGAGACCCTCAACATGAACTTTTACTGAGAACAATTTAACTCCCATCCTACATTTTTCCTGTGCTAATGTGTTTGTATGAGCCTAACCACAGCTCCGTAGCTAGCCACCAGGTAGCACATCATTATATGTCACCTAGCCCAACTTCATTAACGCTCCAAACATCGCTGCTATTTTCTTTTCCATCTTTGTTTAAGTCCAAAGTTATAGCACAGCTGTGCATTTTAGATTTTTTTTAAAAACACTTAAGTCAGAAGATGGTAGACTATATCATCTGTAAGTGGAAACTAGCTTGCTAACTTCCTGCTAAAGTCTAACTCCACTAAATGTTGTAAATCCTCTTTTTCATGGATACCTGGACATTAAACTTTATTGTTCGGAGGACAGTCACACTGATCATTTTATTGGAGCTGAAAGAATTCGGACCATTAGCTCTCAGTGGTGCCTCAAAGTGTGTTTCATTTTGTGAACAAAATAAGTATTTCAACCCAGATACAGCTAATGACGTCAGACTTAACAAGTAGATAAGAACATCCTGGCTGCACCGGCTGTCAGGAATAGCCTAATTTGCTGAAATATTTTATATATTACATTTGACTTTTAAGTTTAATAACATTAATAAGAAATAGCATTTCAAGTAAGAAGATTTGATACTGTCAGCAGACACACACACACACACATTGTTTTCTATGGGATAGATGTGATTTCCAGAGAAAAGTTTCTTCAGAAAAATTTAAAAAGTGTCAATTTAGATAAGAAATCTTGCTGTTTTCAAATGTTTTTCTTTAAGTTTAAAAAGATAGCACCAACACAAGCATTCTGATCCAGTAAGCATTGAACCACTCCTGGGAACAAGGCACAGGAGGTGTCAACAACACTGGGAAATCCACTGCACAGAGGCCAACTACACCACACCTGCATGGAGCAACACACAACATGGCAAGTGGCCGTGGCAGCCCAGGAGCACTGCCACAGCCAGGCCAACCTCCCGCCCTCCGCTGAGAATAAACCATGGCAAGGTGGCTACTGGGAACACCAGGGGTGAGTGGAATACTGCTGGGACCCCCATGCCTGCCAGTCGAGAAGTTATTATCAGAAGTTACACTTTGAACATCATTGAATAGTAGTGCCACGGGTGATTGTGTAGTGTCTTTAAGCTTATGATATGTGGCTGTTAGCCAGGATTAAGTTCTACATCACAAGCCAATAGTAAACTCAGCAACTCCCAGGCGGGAATTGGCTGATAGTATCTCCTTGTGTGTTTTTGGTGCTGCCTTGAGCTTGGAAAACAAAAGGTGTTGTCTCCTCTGGAACAGGTAGTGCACTCCTTTGCTGTTATGTTTTATAAAACTATATCATACTGACATGAAGAACAGCACAGCGATGAATAATATCACAACACAGCTTTGTTACCTAGTTTGTCCGCAAATGCAGCCATATCAATCCAGTCATTTTACTCTGCCATATATGGCTGTGTGAGTGCAAACATGTACTGGAGTTAAACGAAACCATGCACATTCTCCCATGTCATGCCAAAACTGCCTAGTGTGGAGACTCCATGACAAGAAGCAAAATGTTTTAAAGGGTCAAAATTTACAGAGTAATCTTGGGAATCTTGTATTTCCCCTCATCTGCCAAATATATACACACCTTTTTTCATGTTCATCAAATGCCATGAAAATGTAGGTGGAATTATTAAGTCCAAGATGAGGCTGAGGCTTCTTAGATGAAACATCTTAAAGCCCTGAAGTCAAGATAAGGTGCTTTTTTGTACATTTGTACAACTTTTAATATATTAGGATTGTTAGACACAAATATAAAGACAGTGAAACATCCAGGCCCACTTGACTCTCTTCCTCCTTCTCCTCCTTGTTAAATTGGTAAACACAATATCCACACCTCTGCTGCCTTATTGTTAGATTGCACTTTTGCTTGGCGCCTGCTGCTTACCACTCCTGTCGGTGGGATGATTGTTGTCTGCCGTCTTTCAGGGGTTCCTGCCAAAGGAGTGTGACTTTTCTTGTTGATTTAAGAATCGCATTGCCATAATGGAATAGCAGCACAGTGGGAAAGGGGGTGAGTCATGCCTCTTGTGTGTATGTGTGTGGTGAAATGTGGTGGAGGTAGTGTCACGTATGGAGTGTCTTAGTATAGCCATTTAATTTAGACATGCAGACATGAATCTGGCAGATTTCTTTTGATTGGATAGTAAAACACAAAGACCAAGACTGAATTGAACCAAACCCTAAAATGGGGAGGCAGTGCAAATCACCTGATTGCAATATTTATTTATTTATTTATTTTTTTTTTTCTGGAGCTGACCCTTCTAGTTTGGTGAGGTATCACTGTTTGGGGAACCCTGAAATAAAGGTCACTCTGATTGGAGTGAGACTGCTCTTGGCATAGTTTGCTTTGTCTCTATGAAAAGCTTCAGGGACAGTCTAGCTGCTTCTTGAACCTTTCCTGATCCTGAGAGTAGATGTAGAAGGTGGTATTTGAAACTCAGGTTAAGATTACCTTAAAATTGGATAATCATACCTGCTGCCAACATGTGTGTTCATTTCCTCTCCCTAATATTAATGATTTTCCATAGCAAATGCATGCATAATTTTGATATTTCTCTGCATTAAGGATTGGGGAGAAGATAACAGACCAGTAACAAAAAAATACCCAGTGATATGAACATTGCAAGAGTGGTACCACGTGAGTCTTTAGAGAGCTCTGCTTGTGGGCAACTTTTCTTTTGTGCAAATATTATTAGCTCCAAATTGGACAGACAATCCTATGGCAAGGATTCTTTTCAAGAACTAGCTCTTCCCATGGGTGCAGTAGCTTTGATTTGATTAAACCTGATCCCGGCCTCTCTGATGTCGTTTAAGGCTCCTGGCGTCAGTGTTATCTATGTCATCAAACAGACACAAAATGGGCACTTTTGTTGCATTTGTTGGCTGGCAAAGTTAAAGGTTAGCGATCAATGTTTTTTATCTAAACAAAGTTCTGAAAACTTGATATTATCTTATAAGGCTTCCTGGGAGCTCCTACGTTGACTTAACACACAAACTGCACACTCACTCACACACACTACATGAAACCAAGAAAGTCAATCTATGTTTACTGATAAGTGATGGGAACTGAAGTGTATCATTGACCCTAACAGCTGCTCTTTTTGTCAGATGAGGGCTATGTGCAATGAACCTCTTAGATGATGTTTAGCCTAGGGGCTGAGGATTTAAGATGTGATAAGGCAAATGCCCAGTGTTTAGACAGCAGTATCATTGGCTCTCTGTAGTCCACGGTTAAGGAGGTTAACAACCAGAAGCCCAGACAGTGATTAAACATTTATACAGGACACCTTAACCCTTATATATCAAGTGATGTCTGCAGTATAGGTTTCTGACTTTCCAGCTCATCTCATCCCTCTTCCAAAATCCTGAACTCCTCATCAGCCTACTCACTCTCTCTGGATCTTCACAGTACACATGGGAACTGTAACCCTCTGGAAGCAACACACTTTTTTTTTCATCATCTTCTTGGAATGACGTTGCATGAATACATTTTAAAACAATATAAGATGGGGCTCCTACAGCATTAAAAATGGCATATTACACACAGGAAACCTTCCCACCCGGATTCCATGCATTTATGAGAAGACTCATTTCAGCAGAGGACAAATGCTTTAGCTCCTGTGGCAGAGAGTCTGCATTTACTATTACATGTATGGTCAAAACCTTGTATCATTCAAGTAATATGAGCCACATTTTACCAGCCAACATTACCAAGGAAGCCAAACCTTTTTACCAGCGTCCTGATATGTTGAAAAGCCTGATCCGGAAAGACTTTTATAAGCCTTTAAACTGATTGACCATATCGTCATGGCCCCAGAATTTTCTTCCAGAGTGGTGGTTTTATTTGCATGGTCTGGCCACTGAGAAAAAGGGTGTGGGATTTCCATTTTGCCACAGGGTGAAAGTGTACTTTGCAGTAGTTCCTCCACGTCAACCTTTTAATTTGTATAAAGCATTGAGAAGCAAAGCCAATACAATATGAAGAGTTTTACTTAATGCAGTTTACAGACCACTCTAATTTGTAAATTGAAGGAAATAAACCAGTGGGATGATGGATCAATATTTTCTTCTCTGCCACATGTTTTATTTGCTATGACTACAAGACCTTCTCACCTGCTACTTCCTGTATCTGTTTTCCTTTGTCTTTCAGTGTATCTCAAAGGGGTTATTGTAGCAATTATGGAATCAAATAAAGGACAGTTCAGTTTTTGTGGCTAATCATTATTGCCTAAAGGCAGAGAGCTAGAAATAGGTGGACACTTTATCTGGCATCTAGCCACTGGCCTTATATGTACTTATATTGTTCTCCTATTGTTCTACTCCTGTCTATGGGGAGCTTTTTCCTGCTTGACATGAACCTCAGGGCGTGTTTTAAAGATGATATTTTAGAGATCAATATGAATGAGTGTGATCATTAGGGACATGACCCTGTTTGGAACAAATGCACTGCTGTGCAATACTACGAGATGTACTATGGGCAGTTAAGTCACATGACAGGCTTCAGGCTCTGGTTTGGTTTCAGTCTCAGAAAAAAAAAATCACTCAGCTTAATACCTTCCTCATGTATTTCCTCCACTACATATGTGACTTGAATACAGACTTGGATGAGGGATAAACCAGAATGTGCACTGCATATCAAGAAAAAAAGGAAGTGAAAAAGTGGAATTGTGGTGGGGCTGAGGTGCAGTATGTTTGGATGGGAGACCAAACGCTGGTGCTGTCAGACATAAAGGCAGGATCTGTCTCCTTCACAGTTGCGCCTGTCCCTTTTTTTTAGCTTGGGCAGTGGATACACAGTAAGGATTGAGTTACTCTGATTAGAAGATTGCACAGGCTGACGCGCCAGAATAAAGGATGAGAAAGCCATGTTGGATGTAACCCAAGCTAGTAGTTAGTCTCCTGGTTAATTGATGGGATTAGAGAGGCAGGTGTTCATGGTTTGTCAGGGAACAAGTTACACCTTAGACAAAGGTATTGATGGGCATTTCAGCGTAGCATAAAATTGCTACATTATTGCACTATTGTGTTTCTCATTCAGCGTTCAAGGATGCAATCTCATATGTCTTAAGCATCCTCAAACATGTATCAACCTGTATTACAATGAGCTGACTGGTCTTCCATACATATTTTAACACAGGCTAATTCAGGTTTGCTTTAAAGTACCTTTTACACTTTCTCCACATATGCACACACACACAAAACATTTGGCTTGAATTGTCCTGATCTGAAAGGCTAATGTTTTGGGAAGGAGAGGATTAAGATAAGTCTTTAATTTGCAGCATCTTGCAGGATTGTTGTGTACACAAGCCTTGGAGATTAGTCTGGCAAACAACTGCTCAATTAAGAAGAGAAGATAAAGTTGCATTGGGGGTCCAAATACTTGCAGAAAGCAGCATAAACAAAACAGGTTTTCACACTTACAGTCAATTTGTAAAGGGGTAATTAAAGGCCTTCTGTAACTGCTTTCTCTGGCTGGTTTATTGCCAACCAAGAAAGGCATACAAATCTACTATACTTTAGTAGCTTTAACCATAGTTTTTAACAACAGATGCTTTTGTATTATAACTGACATTTGCAGAAAACCTCTGTACTTAGTAACTATGACTACCAGGCTTTCTATTCATCTTCAACTGAAACTAAACACCTGAACAAACCATGTGAAAGAAGACCATGACTAGGCTACAAAGAGGCCATTTGGTCAAGCTGGACTAGTACAATGCCTGAGGGTCCCGCTCTGCTTTGTAACAATGTCTTGCGATGTTTCCTCCTTCACCCCCTTGTCTGTTACCAACCCCTCTACTTTTCCACATTATGCAATTTCTCTGGGAAAGTCTCTTTTAAAAACCTAAAAAATGCTGCTGACCCTTTGCCAGGTGAAGTGACTGGTGACAGCAATGAAACACATAGCCACAGTCACTCTATACCTTCACTGCATGGTTTGGGCCTGGAACTGGCAAGGAGAAAAGGAGAAACAGTTCCTTTCACTATCACTGGCTGCTCCTTCTACTTTGATGCTTCCCTTCTCTCCCTTTTACCTCACTGGTCCCGTATAGGCCTTTTAAAACTTCATAACAGGTTTACAGCATGGCAGATTCATTTAACATTACATTACACCACAGGGGCTCTGGCCTGCTGCCTCCAAGCTTAGGCAAGAAAGGGAAAAATTACCCAAAGTGAGGTGGCCACAGCCCAAAACTTTCAACCCACTCAGAAACAAGTGGTTGTGTGTTCCGTGGTAGCTAACAATGGGAGCCCTAGCTACATGCTGATAATCCCTACCATATTTTATGAGCTCATTAAGTATGGATTTATATTCATTTTAAGAGCTTGCTGGGATGATCTGACACAATAAAAAAAAAAAGGCTGAGCTTTTGTGCAAAGAAACACCTTGTGTTAGCTAATCTTTCATTGCGAGGGTCTTTTCTAGTAGTTTTTCTCTAATGAATGAATAATAAAGATGGTAATGCACTTAACACCGTATCACATGTAGGTATTTGCACATTTCTGTGGATTCATCTCTGCCTGGGTTTTATAGATGAGGGCTTTTCAGCTTGAAACTACAAGTTAAAAGAGCTTTGCCCAGATCAGTCAGGCACTGTAATCAGACAACAAGCAAGAGCAAACATAAAGCAAGGCTTTTAATGAAGTAGCCCAAAATGTGAGTGTAACTGTATTCTTACTTTATGAGACACTAGTAAAATTAGCATCAAATTATTATAGTGAACTGAAATGGGACGCACTTATCTGAAATTTTTTGAGAGTTTGAATTAAACTGGTACTGATAGCAGCTGGATACTGCACAGCTCCACCTAACAAAGTTTCACCATAGAACTCTTAAACACCACTATCTGATTTTTCATGCTCACAAATTCCCATTTTCCACTATCTGATAGGCAGTTGACAGCTATGAGCCTCGTAATGATTGGTCGAGAGAGGCTCTGTTTAACAGGCGATCAGTATGCTCAGTGATGGGTGAGGATTCCATTAGGGGGAAATTAGGAAACTCAAGACTAGGAGTGGCAATAATGGCTGATATTAGACCTCTAAATCATCTGGCTCTCAAACCAATCCTGTCTGCCCCTGTTTCTCCGCTTCTTCGTCATTCTCCCGCTTGCTCATGTCTTTGAGACCTTGTCAGATTGAAAGAGCTAGATCAGTCAGCTTGTTCTCTGCAGACTTTTGGCCTAGCAGTTGATAAATCAAGCGGTTTTCCCTCATGGCACCAAAACACACATAGAAAGGAGGACACACTATCTGACTTGTCTTGACCAGGGACTCGTTCTATCAGTTTTACAGAGAGGCTCTGCAGAGGGCCTCAAGGCTACGTGAATGTCCATTTGAATGTGTGTTTCCACATGCGCACACAGTATATGTGTATGTAAATGTGTAATAATGAACAAAAGGCCAAGTAGACCTCCATCAATCCATGTATCACATTTAGTTAATATTTAGTTTAGGTCATTATAAGCTAAGACACAAAGTGACATCTAGCATATGAAGAAAGCAAAAAGAATTACATAAAATGAGCAAAAAAAATCTAATTTTAAATTAAAAAAAATATGTTTCATGTGTTGCACAATATTGTACACCTCCAATTTTAGGCTTTTGCACAATGTTTCACTAACGTTGATGTGTTGGGATTATCAGTGACTGATGCTTGCAACTCTGTTTGCAGCTAATTCCTTTTCTCTTATTGATGAAAAAATTGATAGTGGAAAAGTGTGTGAGAGCAAAACAGTAAGAGAAAAAGAGGCATACACACATACAGTTACCTTGAATGAATGAAGTAATTTGACCTCATCCTTCTACCCACAGTCTTACTACATTGTATTAATTTAATAATGTTCCTATGCTGTTTTATCGCCTGGCCAAAGTTAACATGGCCAAGTTACACAACAACCACAATCAGACCACAGTCCTTCTTTAACTTCATCCAAGTGCAATGAGTACTTTAAAATAGTCATAACAATTTTAATTATGCTGTAGTCACACCACCAGATTACCAAGATTATCTAAGTACATTTATGGAAAAAAGGAACACTGAAAATGTCATGCTTTCTTTTTGCCTAGGAACACTGTGTGGCTTTGTGGCAGTTTTCATTTTCTCTCTTGAAGTTGTTTGGCTAATCTGGTAGTTTGTTTAAATTTATTGTGTCTGAATAACTGTTTACAGCATCTAGTACAAGTGGGCATCATTTAAATTATGTTAGCAGGTGTCTGCAATTCATTTGGTGAGCATAATGTCATAAGAAAACGAGCAAGTGCACAGAGATTGTTTTTTCCTATTATTGCCAAAGTCTATCCGTGAGTATCGCAAATATCAATTAAATATTTGCTTTGTACAGTCTGTACATTTACCCTGCTACTTCTCATACACTCAAAGGACCTAGCAGAGGCTTTGATGTGTGGCATGAGGCTTGATCTTGGGTTCACTTTCTTCTGAGCAAGACCCTTTGATTCAGGTCAGTGAGCATGCAAGCGACACAGCAAAACAGCAACACTTAGCAAGACCAACTCTCTAAGGGTCCCCTTAATGCTCTTATGTGCATGACATAGCAGACATCCAGACCAGATATACTGACAGCCACTTCTATGCAGATGACAGCTGACACAGAGAGACTCATCAGTGTCACCAGTCATACCTCAAATCCAGCTGTATTCTCTTCACATTTTGGTGAATGTGTTCTTTGCTCATCAACAGCATGATCTTCAGCTGCACTTGTTTTGTGTGGTAGATGCAATGTGCTGAGACCAGCCACTTCTACACTGACATGTTTGAATTCCTATATTATTCAGTACTGATTATATTGGTTTGAAAAAAATGAAGCTCATGATATTTTAAATAATCTAAACTATTTATAGTAAATGATATACTGAATTCTGTAAAACAAAAAACATAAAAGGAAAAATAAGGCATTATTCCTTGCTAGGAGGGATTTTAATAATGCTTTGTTGATGTCTGGAGGACAAGACAATATGGATAGAAAAGACAGCAAATTAATTTGGTGTGGTAGTAAACCCACCCAGTAACAACTATAGCTAAAAGTACAGTACTGTGAAAAAATCTTGAGCCACCCCTCATTTCTTTATATTTTGTCAGCAGAATGGGAAATACAGTATGTGCAGTGATTTATTGAAACGTGTGCACACATACATAAAAATACAGGATATAAGGCACAAGGTTTGCACAGTTCTAACAAGTTTGAAAGTCAATATTTGGTATGACCACCTTTATTCTTCAAAACAGCCTGAACTCTCTTAGACAAGCTTTCTTGTCGTTTCTTTAAGTAGTCTTCAGGAATAGTTCTCCAGGCTTCTTGAAAGACATTCAAAGCTCTTCTTTGGATCTTGGCTGCCTTTTGTTCTGTTCTTTGTCAAGATGATCCCACACTGCTTCAGTAATGTTGAGGTCCGGGCTCTGGGGAGACCAATCCATGACTGATAGTGTTCCACTGTATTCCACTGTATCCAGGTATGCTTTTACTGCATTGGCAGCATGTTTGGGATCATTGTCATGCTGGAAAATTAAGCTGTTGCCAGTCAGACACTTTCCAGATCGTATTGCATGGCCGATCAAAATCTGACGACACTTTTCTGCATTCATAGTTCCATCAATTTTGACAAGATCTCCAACACCACTGGCTGAACTGCAGCCCCAAACCATGCCAAAGCCTCCACTGTGTTTTACAGATGGCTGTAGACACTCACTGTTGTACCTCTCTCCTGACCTCCTCCCTCCATATTGACAATGATTTGAACCAAAAAATTCAAATTTGGATTCATCACTCCAAAAGACCTGTTGCCACTGATTTTCAGTCCAGTTCTTGTGTAACTTGGCATACCTCAGCCTCTCCTCCCTGCTTCCCTTCCTTAAGAATGGCTTCTTGACAGCCACCCTTCCACTGAGACCATTTCTGATGAGGCTTCAGCGATCCAGATGCATCTCTCAGGTGCATCATTGAGCTCATAAACATGAGGATATTTAGAAATTTCCTTTTGCTTTTCAAAAACTAAAGGTACTCTATTCTAGAGCTAAAGCATATCCTGACCTTAGGGGAGAGTTTTAATAGTGAGAGTAGAGAATACATTTTAAACTGCTGCAAATTCTATTGAGGGGGAAGAATTTGATTAAAAGGGCGGTAATCGAGTCAGTGCGCTATAACCAGAGGCCTAGTGCTGCACACCGCTATAGTACAAGTGTAACAAGAGTGAATTTAGCACTCAGTGTGGGCATTTTGTTAATCCAGCTCTGTAATGTAGTCTTTCCTCCCCCATCTTTCAATTATCATTATCATAAAACGAAGCGAGGCCTGAGAAGCTCGATGTGCAGCAAAGTTTCATCCAATTATCCGGTCCAAAGCCTTGTGTTTTCATCTCTATTAAATATGAATTTTTAAGTTACTGCAATGCCATTTGGAGCCCCTTTTCTGTTTAGAAATATGATGGGTCGATCAGACATTAATCAGTAATTAATGTCAGCAGTAGGGAAGTTCAGACCTAAAACCAGGAGAGTGAGTCTCAGTAACTTTAATTTCAGTTAGAAGTAGGTGATGACACTGTTCAATATATGGTTTGTGGACATGAAGCCAAGCATACATTTGTACATGGCCTGCAAAACTATATATCACACACACACACACACACACACACGTGTATATATATAACATATATAACATAAACATTGTATAAATTGTGTACACACACACACATATATATATATATGTGTGTGTGTGTACACAATTTATACAATTTGATGTGTAGAGGCTAATGACAACATACTAATTTGTTTTCTGTTTCTGGAATTTTATATAAACAATTAGGCTAATTCTAACCTCTGGCATTTTCATCTCTGCACCTGCTAACATCTTTCAGTTCAAGTCATTTTTAATAAGCTTCCCTGATCGTATAACTTATGATAAAATGCAGCAATGCCAAGCTGGGTTCAGGAGGGCCAATCGTTAAGGAGATGAAATGTGCTCCTTTGGGAGCCGAGTAGACCTAAATTGCTCTTTTATTTCATTAACAAGCAGATGTAGATAGTCTACATTCCAATCCCAGTGAGGACTTACCAATCTAGACAGGGGTTAAAGGGTATTCTGCATAGGAAGACATCAGCTCACCGACCTACCACCTATCAACCTCGCTGTGCGGGAGCTATCAATCAGACTTCTACAGCCTCCATAGTAGGGCTTATCTTAATTGTGGTTTGCATCTTCATCAAATATGGATAGAGAGACCATCCAGTACTGTCTTAATTACTTAAGAAGACAGTTCTGCTTGGTTTGCTGATCAGCCAGTCTGAGCCGTAGGCAATGAGAGGCAACTCAGAGGATGGAAAGATCTCTCAGTCTGTTCTCCTGCTTCCTCCATCTCTATGTCCCACCCTGACTACATCGATCTCATCATGGATGCTTGCTGACAGGAAATCAATCTGTGAGTCTTCTTAATAAAGCCCCAGACTCATTTCAGTTCCTTTTCAACACGCCACATATTACACTTCAGACTCTGGTTGTCTTGACCTTCTGCACATCAGTGAATTTGTATCTGGAAGACCTCAAGAGGGTCTACTGACACAGCTGCTACTCATTCTCAGAAAGTTTCTTTGCTTGAATTACCAGATGTTTTAAATTCATCCTCTATTCGAACACTTCTCTTTGGTGGTAGGATTATTGTGAAGGTAATTATTTCGATTACAAGTTAGGCCGGGGCATCAACAACTAATTGGTAACCTATTTAACACAAGCTAACCCTTCTATTATATAAGCCTCTGGCACTGGACACATAATACATTATCAAAAAATACCATATAGTTATATTCATACCACATGACTAATGCACAAAATGTAGACTGAGCCAAGTAATCCTATTAGCTGCAGATGTGTTCTAGCCATGCTGTTTACATAATGAATTGGTAGCTTTGCTTAATTGGTTGCCATGCCAACTCCTGGTTTCCAAGGAGATCGCTGGCAGTCTGAATGTTTTAATTGATGGGCCTAATTGATGACTTAGATTTATTTTGTTCTTGTGTGCTTACTTATTTGCAGACCAGTAACAACATTTCTCCTTTGCAGATATACATAACAGATGTTTATTTATTGAAAAATTCCCCCCATTTCCCAAACTTTCAACATTA
>VUQI01032474.1:20268-35573 GCA_015106735.1 Paratilapia polleni | reverse complement strand
GTGTGTGTTCATGAACCTGCTGTGTGACAGTGTGTGTGTGTGTCTGTTCATGAACCCCTGTGTGACAGTGTGTGTGTGTGTGTGTTCATGTACCTGCTGTGTGACAGTGTGTGTGTGTTCATGAACCTCTGTGTGACAGTGTGTGTGTGTGTGTGTTCATGAACCCCTGTGTGACAGTGTGTGTGTGTGTGCTTTGTATATACAGTTAGCAAAATGCCACCTGATCTCACTAGATGGCAGCATTGTAGCGACTATTGCATGGAAAAAGCTGGGCAGTTCTGCAGTGGATGCCTCCTGCTGCAATGATTTCATTTTAGGTTATTTTGATTTGTTTTTATAGCACATTGCAGTGTAAACAGTGCAAAATGTGATAGCTGCGTATACTTTTGTAAAGTCTATTTTTTTGTGCCAATACTCATATTTAAGCAATTCACATGGTGGTGTTTGTTTTTAAGTGTGACTATACCTATCACATATAACATATCCTGGCAGTACCTGGCGTTCAAAACGTGTCAATTTATTCAACAGTGCAGAAAGATAATGGAGAGATTGCAAGGTTTATAAGAGGAGAAGGGGAAAAGACACATGAAGTGAAACAGAGATGAAAAGTGAGCAGTCATCTGTTTACAGTTTTCTGGAGTGTAGTCACAAGCATCTTACCACAATCCCTGACACTTAGTGACAGTCCTGTACGAACATTTCTGTTGGCTTAAGTGGCTGAGCTGATTAATATTCACACTGACTATAAATCTCAAGCGGGAAAGTACTGATCTGCACATTTATTACAAAAAACAAACAAAAAAACAAGTGTCTGTGTTACATATCACATTTCTTTGTAATTTCTATTTTGCTATCTCTGTGTCTGTGTTAGATTCTCTTTTTAAAATAAATGCAACATTGTTTCACACGTGTTGCAGTCTGCAGATTTTTACATAATCATGTCTCATTACTCTGTCGCCTGCAAGAAAGAAGATAAGACTTAATGCTGAACGTGGAGCCAAGAACTCCATAAAAGAGTTGAGTTTCAGTTGCATAAAATCATTCACATTTCCCCGCTGCAAATAGGAAATGTGCAAAAGGCAAAGGGCTGCACTTTTACCATCTTATCTTTTAGATTGTGTCAAGGAAATGTGGCGCTGTCTTACTATGAGGGAGTAAGACAGATAATAATGCAGTGAGACAATGACAGATGGGAAGAGACAGAGAGAAACACGGAGAATGGGAACAGCAGATTTGTAGTGACAGGCTGCTCAGTCGGAAGTTGTAAAATTGTTTAGCCTAAAATCTGCACAACAGCCATGGAAACCAGTTTGAACCAGAATCCAAAATATGAAATAAGTGGAGTAGCAAACTCTCTCCCTCAAGGAAAACAGTTTATACATGTTACAATAAGGGTTGTAGAAACTCCATTTACAAAAAAAGGATGTTGTGTAAAATCTAAATAAAAACAGAATGCAATGATTTGCACATTATTTAAACCCTATATTAAATTCAAGAAGTGCAAAAATACTGTAGTTTTTTTTACTTTTGCCTTATTACACATTGAAAATGAGAAATTTTATTATTTGGAAAAATATTAACTCACTGTGAAATGAATACAAAAAAGGTTTGGGGCAGAGGCATGTTTACCTCTGTGCTACCCACCTGTGGTTTGGCGTAGTCCAGTTGTAATAAGAAGGGCCTGTTTAGCTGTTACTGTTTAGCACTAATGGTGCCTTTACAGATGCACAACCTGTCCTTGCCATGTGCACTAATGCACCCCAATACCATCACAGATGCTGGCTTTTGAATAGTGTGCAGATAACAAGCCAGATGGTCCCTTTCCTCTTCAACCCTGATGAAGGGTTGTCCGTGATTTCTAAAATGAATTTTAAACTTTGATTAGTCAGACCAAAGAACAGTTTTATGCGCCTCAGTCCATCTTCAGTGAGTTTTGGCCCAGATTAACTGGATTTTTTTTTTTTTAAATCTATGTTGTTTTTTTCTTTTCATGACAGGGCTTTAAGTTGTTGTTTTATTGACAGTGGTTTTCAGAAATGTTCTTGAGCCCATGCAGTTATTCCCACTACAGAATCAGAACAGTTTTTAATGTCATGCCCCCTGAGGCCCCAAACATCATGAGTATTCTGTATGGGTTTCAACTTTGTCCCTTATCTACAGTACTGTGCAAACGTCTTCATTCAGCTGTCACTTCTTTTTATTGTGTTTCCAAGGAGCCAGACTTTTTAGCAATTTTTTTAAAGTGGTCTTGAGCTTTCTGAAGGTCTTTCAAAGTTTTTCTTTGGACATTGGCTGCTTTTTCACTCATTTTCAGTCCAGTTCTTGTACCTGACCATTTTCAGAGGAATGTTTTTGTTGTTGTTGTTTGTTAAGCCACTTAACACTGACCTTTGAATCATTCAAGCATAAAAAAGGCACCTAACTCAAGGGACGAACCAGTGTTGTGTCTACACATAACAGACAATTTATCAAAGAACCAATTTTAAATTGTATCTTTAGGTTCTTTGTTACTAGCAGCCTGTCTCAAAAACACATAATTTGCTCCCATTTGTTTAGCTGAATCAATGAAAAATGCCAACGATAACACAGTTTGACAGGCATAAAATAGTATTTTTGCACCAACAAGGTGATTCCCAAAGAGCTGTTAGCTGAAAATCTGGTACATGTTAGCACAGACAAGTGGAGGACAAAAGAAGAAGTGGCAGGCCTAAAAAACTATCTACAGCAGATGATCAGTATCTGAAAGTCATGTCCTTAAGAAATAGGAACAAATCCAGCAAAGACCTGACACAGGACCTGAGAGATCTACTGTCTCATCAGAAATGGTCTCAGTGGAAGGGTGGCTGTGAAGAAGCCATTCTTAAGGAAGGGAAACAGGGAGAAAAGGCTGAGGTATGCCAAATTATACAAGAACTGGACTGAAAATCAGTGGCAACAGGTCTTATGGAGTGATGAATCCACATTTGAAAATTTTGGTTCAAATGATCATCAACATGTACGGAGGAGGTCAGGAGAGAGGTACAACAGTGAGTGTCCACAGCCATCTGTAAAACATGGTGGAGGCTCTGTCATGGTTTGGGGCTGCATTTCAGCCACTGGTGTTGGAGATTTTGTCAAAATTGATGGAATTATGATAGCAGAAAATTACAGTCAGATTTTGATCCACCATGCAATACCATCTGTTGCCAACGCCTGATTGGCAGCGGCTTCATTTTTCAGCATGACAGTGATACCCAACACCCCACCAACGCAGTAAAAACATACCTGGATAGAAAAACACACAATGGAACACTATCAGTCATGGATTGGTCTCCCCAGAGCCCCGACCTCAAAATTACTGAAGCAGTGTGGGATCATCTTGACAGAGAACAGAACAAAAGGCAGCCAACATCCAAAGAAGAGCTTTGAATGTCCTTCAAGAAGCCTGGAGAACTATTCCTGAAGACTACTTAAAGAAATTACAAGAAAGCTGCCTAAGAGAGTTCAGACTGTGTTGAAGAATAAAGGTGATCATAACAAATACTGACTTTCAAGCTCATTAAAGTTGTACAAACAGTGTTCTTGCCTTATATACTGTATTTCCATGTGCAGGATGTTTGCACATGTTTCACCTATTTCCCATTTTCCTAGCAAAATATAAAGAAATGAGGGGTGGCTCGAGACGTTTGCACAGTACTGTACAAAGTTTTCTCTGGAATCTCTGCATCATGAGAATATACCATAGATGATAAAATCCCCAGATTCTTTGCAATTTCACTTTCAAAAAATGCCGTTGTTAAATTATTGAATTATTTTCCTTCTTTGCTTCTGAAAGGTTCATCCTCTCTGCGATGTTCTTTGTATACCAGATCATGTTTCATTACATAACTTTTCTAGAGTTTTGTAGCCACTGTCTCAGTTTTTTAAAAAGGGTTTGCTGGAATCAAATTCAAAATGAGCTTATATTCTTCCAAAAAAAAAACCCAAAAAGAAAAAAAAAGGAAAAAAAAGACATTTCTCAATTTGAACGTTGATATGTTGGCCTTGTACCTTGTATTGTCAGTTACAAATAGCGTTTTAACGATTTGCTTTTTTTGGAAACCAGGTACATAACTAACATTTACTGAACCTTCTTGGCAACAGTGCTGTGAGCCAGCATTTCTATCAGAGGGAGTGCGAGTCAGAGAAGACTGGCAGACACTTCTTAGCAGCTGTGCCTGAGCTTACTCTGACAGTTGAAGTTTATTGTGAGAGTTTGTGACAAGTGTCAGGTATGTTGTCATCCACATGAAAGTCTGTTTCTTTTAAGACCAGCCGTCATCCTAGGAATTTATGCATCATCACGTGGAGCCCAAATTCCCAACAAAAATCCTATGGAACTGTCTCTGTATAGGCTTCCTTTTAAGTAATGAAGAGTGAGTAAGGTGGCATGTCATTTTTTATCAAATGCCACTGCTAACACTAATGGGATATGCACTAATAAGTTATAATAACGTCACTATATCACTACCCATTGTAACACTGAGATCCATAACTAGCGTTATCACAAACAGTGGACAGTGAGATTAAATAAGTGAAAAAAAATCTGTAATTTGAGTAACAAAAACGCATCCCCATGTGTTGAAATGTGGCTCAAAAAGAGAGTATTTTAGCCCCTCACAAAAGACATGATCTGTGGTCAGTTGATTAAAGCTGAGTGATGTGGTGAAGCCCTGACCAACACTGCCTGTCACAGCAGTTACATAACAGCACTGCCACATGTGATCATTCTTCCTTGCAGCCAACATATGGTCTGCCTGTGATTTGATTCTTGTAAGACTAATCTATAAAAACTGATGCCGAATTACATAGGCTAGTGTTTAACTATTGTTGAGTCTTGGCCCAGATCACTTTTGATTTGAGTGTATTTTTGTGCTCATCTAGCAGAATTATTTGGATGGTGGCAGTAAACAGAGTGAGAGCTGTTATCACGGTGGCACAGGAAGAAAGTAACACAGGTTTCTTGAGTCTTTCAAGGCTGTTGCTCCTTATGTAGTTTTATCGTGAGCACCCATGTACAGTTCAGAGTCACACTTTAGTGCAATATTATCTTCCTCATGTAGTAAGGAAAATATTGTTGGTCCTTTATCTGCTAACCCCTGACTCTTTGTTGCTTTGTCTGTAAAAATAACCTCTGCTTACCAGGTTACTGAAGTTTAACGCATATCAGTGCAAGAAACTTTGCACCAAAAAGAGGCAACTGAGAGCAACTACTGCATTGCACTGTGGTGTGAGTAAATCAGCGTGACTCTGTCCCTCATTTCAGAGAGCGCTTTGATGTCACTTGAATAAGCTGCAGCTCATTGAAGGAACATCAAAGACAGTCCCCCCCCAACCATTCACTGCTCTGAAACATGTTTGGAAATGCCCTGGGGTCCCTTATCTTTTCCACGATTAAAGGCTTATTAACTGCCCATTAACATTATCAATTATCCCGGAATGTGAACAGTAAGTTTGGGGATCAAGCGGGTAGCTATTTGCAATTTGTAATTTGAAGAAAAAGTATCTAATGCCTCTATTTTCTTTGGGCTGAGCTCTCTCATTGTGCTTTCAGATCACTGATTAAACTCCCTTTGTTTGTTTCTTTGATTTGACCTCTCAGCGCTTGTCTGGTATTATGCCCGCATTATTTTAGATGTTGTTATTTCCGCATTCATCTATGCTGCCCTTCAAATAAACTTGACTTTCTAAATCTCCTTTTCTCTGTGTTTGGGCCTTAGAATCAGCGAGCGCGTGGATAGATGTGATGGATAGCACCCTTAAATTGCTGTTCAGGTCATAGTCTCTTATGTTCCATTGTTTCATGCTGTATACAGCTGGAAGCTCTTTAAGCTGAATGATTTAAGCATGGCTTTTAATACAGTCAGCTATTTCATTTGATGGGTATCATCTTTATATATTGTTGCGTTTCACATCGTTCTCCATAGCTGTGGGATGATCTGCCTAAGGAAGTCAGTAACATTGTTATCATTGTTGTCACACTCTCTTGAACCTGGCAGTGTGTCTAACATTCACCTACTTTTTTTATTCCCTTGGCAGAGTATCCACCTTCGTGTTTGGAGCTATTACTATCCCTCTTTTGCTCCATTCCTTCTACTTTTTTCAGTTTGTTCTCTATAAACTTAGATCACAAGTAAATTCTAACAATATTTGGATTAAATATGTTTGAGATCTTAGTATGAAATCGGTGTCTATTACACCCCAAACACAGTACAAGTGTTTTGTGAATAATATCCTTAAATGTGTTACTTAGTTGGTGTTGTGGCTTTTGCTGTTGATTCAAATTGCATTGTCTGTCATATTATGCAACTGGTTGACAGAAACGGTTAATTGTGATCCCGTGGATGCAGGAGCAACTTTTCCTGCGTCCACGCTGGCCTATTAGAAGAGCGCACCGTGCAGCCAATCACAGGCACTCACTCCTCAGCTCCTCTAATCGTGGATTAGCCACAACCGACTGCAGTCTACAGCTCTGGAAGGGAAAGGTAGTCACTGCCATTCACCCTCGATTTTATTATTAGCTCTCTTGGATTTGGCAGCAGGGCTTTTTCTCAGCAGCAGCGACTTTTGCATTGCGCAACCAAGTAGGCTGCACATTTTTGGATCTCAGGTAAAGGTGTGGGATTACCGAAAAGAGAAAGGACAAATACTTAGAAGCTGCTATTGTAGGTCAGGTAGGACTCAATCGATGGCCCTTTAATTTAAACCCACAACGTAGTAACGCCGCGCGTTAAAACACTGCTCCGTTGTCGCTTCACGATGTTCAAAACGGCCAATTACCCGACCGTGGATCCTGCGCCCACCATCATGCACGGGACTTGGTTTACCACGGGGTGCCGAGAAAACACGCCCGTGGCGGTGGAGAAACCTAAGAAAAAGGCGTTCAGCTTGGTCAAAATAATGTCTCTGAGCAACAAGAAGGGGCACGGCCAGCATCCGCACAACAACAACAACAACAACATGCCTTTTACGATCCACTGTCACATCGGGAAAGAGATAAAGCACATTTGCAGCAATTGCAGCCGCGGGAACGATACACAGGACGGTGAGTAGGCTCAAACCTTGTGTGGTTTCGCCCATAGTAGGCTTGCGGTATTACCATCCAGGATGCACACCTCTGAAGATGGCTACATGCTTCTGGGCTTTTATGTGCGCGTTTGATAACCAGACTATGTGAAGATACAGTTTACTTCTCGTGTCTCTCCTTGATGGGATAGACTGTATGATTTTTAGTGTGTCGATGTGCATTGAAATGACACCACTGAACGAGAGTGATTCACTGTCGCTGCTGTGGAAACTGCCTCTGACTGGATCAGAACTTCTTATGGGGTTGGGCTCGTCATATTTGAGCTGTTAATTGCCGGTTGACCACAAAAATATGCTGCATCTTTTATTGTCATTAGATGTCATTAGCAGCCTATCGCATGAAGCTGAGCAGGCTGTTTGCACAAAGCCATTTCCATTTAGGTGTCATTACATCACCACTCAGCCATCTTGGCATGCAAAAAAAGTGTTGTTAATTAAAGCCAGCCACATCAGTTGCTTGTGTTACAGTGATAGCGAATGTAGGTTATATGCATTATGATGAAGGTGGGATAGGAATGCCACTGCATGCCTGATGTCAAGAAGAACAAAATGCCACTGAATTGGATACTTGGACGAGGATTTCCTAGTTTTTCTCTTTTACTTTGCAGATGGACTTCTCTCTCGATTAAAGTGTAGACACTGATTCTGTGTTTACTGCTTGGGAATGGTTCAGCACAACAAACATAAAATAAATAAAGAAATAAAAAGAAAGAAATAGATTGGGTAGTAAACACAGTATTTTTGGATTACCAGGTTTTTGAGTACACACACAGATACCCACCCCTTTGGAGAATATACAGAGGTTTCATCTTCACTATAGGGGCCAAAATCACTTTGGTGCGTACTGTGTTCATTTTTTAAAATATATTTTCAAACCCATGCAGCTTTTCACAATAAACGTTTTGGTGCTTACTAAGAAGTGTTCAGTGTTATGAAGCAGTGTTCTAAGCATTGAAGTAATAGTGAGTCATTACTGCCACTCTCTGTCATGTCATACTGTACAGCAGCTTGTTACTTGTCTATTGGATGTTACTCAGCTTAGAGCTCGTTGTCTACCTGACTTTATCTGACCTTTAGGCCTCTAATGAAACCATTTGAATCTCTCCTGGATTCAATTAGCACTCTACCAACTGTAGAGTTATTTATAGAGTGTTGTGGTGGCAGGATTCCCAAGATGGTTGGCTCTGATGCACCAGAGCATTCAAGTAATGGTCCGTGAGACTGATTTCAGCACTGCATTATTTCACATTCATTTACTGTCCCATTGCCCCAGGGAGGCGGCTGCCCTGTTAAATGTTATGTCCATGTTGCCAAACATTGTGATGCAATTATTTAAAAATGAATGCCCCTTTATTCCGTGACTGTATGTCATGGGTGACAATCTGATGCAATGGGGTGACACTGACAACTGACATGACACACTGTGTTAGAGGTCACCTCATGCATCCAGACTAATGGCTTTTAATACTTTGTCGATTTAGTGTTTTTGGTGCTTTTTGAGTTGTTTGTTTAGTAGGGCTGTATGCTCATATAGTAAGTTTAAAGGTGACTGTGTATGGCATATGCATAGAAAATCATTAATAGCTTCCAAACGTTTAGACTGCCGATAGTTTTGAGTTTTAAGACTTTCTTCAGTGAGTCTATTATAATCGATATAGAATCTATAATAAAAAAAAAAAGTCTCTTTTTTATTGTTATTGTTGTTATTTTTTTAGTATTATATTTTCATGTGTCTCACTGCTAGATTCTGTATCTTCTGTATAGGTGCATGTGCAAATTGATTTGAAAAGTCTGCACATTTACCATACAATAATGATGTGTTTTGGCAAAAATAAATGCAGAGATGATTAATTACGCACCAGAAGGAAGTTCATCTTAAAAGTATGGAAATGAATGGAACCCAGTGGCTGCTTAGACGTTACTCTGGATAAAATGCATTTTAAAAACACAGATGAGGTCTTGACTAATCTGCAGTTCTTGCAAGATTGTTGCATTTGGGATATTTTACTATTTTGGTGAAATGTTAATTGATTGATTGAACATAAAAAGACTCTGTTCATTAAGTTTTGAAGTAAGGAGACCGAAGAGCACATGTTGGCCTATTGGCATTGCATAATTCTTCTTCTTTTTCTTTTTTTTTAATCTCACAAACTGCTAAATCTGTTTAATTCAGATTTCCCATCTTGAAAATTGTCTTTATAATTATCTGCCTTTTGTAATCTGATCAGACGGCCAACTCCTCATAGTTTGCTCGCCTCGGTGTTCAGTTTTAAGTGCTATTTGTAGCTTTTTGCATTTTGCAGTTATTTCTTCATGTAATATTTTGTGTTTGAGCAAATTAGTTAACATTCTTTGCTTTTGAAGTCAAACAGTACTTAGAAGATAAAAGGGCTGGGCCTTCTGAATATTTGATGAAGAGCAGAGAGATTCCCCTTAATGAGGTGCTCGTCAGTCAGTCTGCAGCCTAAAACTGTTTAGACCCAGAGCAAATCCTGCATAATGCCATATGATGCAGGCTTGTTCATTTTCTTGTTCAGCCTCATCCAGCTACTGTTGAATTCAGGAGGCCAGTTGGCACAGATTTTTTTTTCCTGATTGTATATTTAAAGCAAAAGTATGTGCTGCCTTTAGTTCTCCTCCATGAGAGTGTACTGGAGTATCACCTCCTCTGCATCCTCACCTAAACTGAATCTATTTTTTTATTTATTTTTTGTTCCCCTTACAGCAGAGGAAGTAGAGAGGCTGGCCGCCATGCGCTCTGAGTCCTTGGTCTCTGGCACCCACACTCCACCCATCCGTCGCCGGAGCAAGTTTGCTACTCTGGGGCGGCTCCTCAAGCCCTGGAAGTGGAGAAAGAAGAAGAGCGAGAAGTTTAAGCAGACATCTGCTGGTGCGTGACATCTTTCCATAATTTATTTTAATGTGAGCACAAAAAATGCATAATAGTGACACAAGTATAATAACTTCAGTACTCATAAAGACTCTACCCTGTGTGGTTTGGGGAAAAAAATCTGTGCATATCCTTTGGTCAGAAGAAAAATTTATTACGTTTTTCAGTCTCCAGGGTGAGTCACAATGCAGCAAATTGATTCAGCAAAAGTGTAGCATTGGAGTTTCATGTTTTGAGGTCTCTTTAGAGTTCCTTTGATCTTTCAGCCCAGTGTTGTCAGGGGCGAGTGAAGGACACGGTCTCCTCAGATGCGGCTGTATTTATTTTCCTCGACTGACACATCCTGAATTCTTCTGTCAGCCTCTTGGAAAGGAGGAGGCACTTTGTCAGACTGCATCTCACAGGCTAGAAGAGGAGTTCCAGCTTTTATAGAGGATGATCATTTGCACAGAGAGCTGAATCCAGTCTCAACAGAACAGGATGTTCTCATTTAGTAATATTATTCAATTAACATTTTCTGGTGTGAGTCTGGTGAATGATTCAGACTCTGTCGGGCTTGCTCATGGTTTCTTTGGCTACTGTTCGAGTCTTGAGTCTTTTAATCAGAAGAATTATTGTGATGTCTTCTCATCATCTCCGTCATTTGTCAGAAGCATAAAATATGTGCTTGACTTTTTTTAGTCGATACTGCCTTTGAGCTGTTTGGCCCTTTTGTTTGTTTGTTTTTTGTTTTTTGTTTTTTTTTTACTTTTGCAGTGTGTACTTGATAATGCAACCATGGAGATTCTCTCTCTTCACTGGTACAGTCATGTTGGCCCTATGATAACAGCATCTCTCTTGTTGTGGTTAAGGACAGTAATCAAAAGCTGAGCAACAAAAGATGATTTCTGCTACAATGGTGGTAATGCTGAGTGGAGCTCAGAGAAACAGCTCTTTTCATTGCTTTTGTTATTCACTTGTTTTGTATGCATAATGCTTCTGTCCCCAAATAATTCTGTTGCTACTATTGTTCTATTCAGTCCTTTTTGATGGCCATTTTTGAGCTGCCACATCTCTCTGGATCACCTCGTTAAGTTACAGGTGGTACGGAGTCTCACAAGAGACTTCGATGCTCGGGCAGGCACTTCGGCCACAGACACCACTGCTCTGTCACATCCATTTTAGCATGAACCCAACTCTGAAAGTCCCAAATAAGTGGAATGGGGCCTGCCCTTCTGCAGCAGGCAGTGTTAGAATTGAAGCCACAAGCGTGCAATTGTGTAATAAATTGAAATGACAGGAACTGGCACAGGGATTTTTTTTTAACTGCAGCAACAGAACTTCTAAGAAAATTCACAGAAAAATTTGGGGTCACTTAGAAATGTCCTTGTTATTGAAGCACACATTTGGTTTTTATTAAAGTAATTAGAAATGTTTCCGTGTTAACATTAATGTTGA
Source organism: Paratilapia polleni (assembly GCA_015106735.1). Taxonomy (NCBI): domain Eukaryota; kingdom Metazoa; phylum Chordata; class Actinopteri; order Cichliformes; family Cichlidae; genus Paratilapia; species Paratilapia polleni. The sequence goes on along the minus strand of VUQI01032474.1, from coordinate 24,142 downwards.
ACAGAATTATAAACTATAAATCATTAAGGATTTTTAATGACTGCAACCATGACTCCAGTGTTCCAGTGGCACATCATGTTGCCTAATGCAAGTTTATCAAGTTAAAAATTCGACATCAGCCTTTTGGCATTTTGGTGTCCACAAAACATCAGTCTCATTGTCAGTACTGAAGAGATTGGTCAGTAAGCTTTAAAGTATGCAGGAAGTACTTAGAGAAGAAGAAGTCAACTGGTATTTTGTCTGTAATGGAAAGGCCAGCTTTGTCACTGGATGTGAACCCTATTAAGCTTGAGGAAATCAGCTTGACCCTAAGGTCAGACTGTGCAATGTTCACAGAAACTGCAAAAAAACAAAGAGCTACATCTCAGACTCTATAGGCCCCAGTTAGCATGTTAAAGGTTAAAGTTCATGACAGTATAATTGGAAAAAGACTCAACAAGTATGGCTTGTTTGGAAGATTTTCCAGGAGAAAGCCTCTTCTCTCTAAAATGAATGTGGCAGCACGGCTTAGGTTCACAAAGTTGCATCTGAACAGATGACAAGACTTCCACACAGCATATCAGCACAAACACCTCGTACCAACTGTCAAGCATGGTGGTGGAGGGGTGATGATTTGGGCTTCCCTCAGCTACAGGACCTGAGGGATGTACTACGAAGCAAGATTAATGGGTTAGCGAGCCATGTCGACCTTAAAGTCAAAGTTTTCTGTGTCATTAATGTGGCTCTCTATTTGCCTGGCTAAATTAACTTACGCTGAACAAATAACCTGGTCGGGAGCAGGTTATGTTCTGAGCTTTGGTTTAAAATTGTTTGGAAGCACCGCATTTTCACAGATTCTTTTATTTACAGCATGTGTGAAGCACAATATAGATTCTCTGCTGGGGGAATACGTTTTAAGCCGTACCTTACTAAAGCCACTGAATGAAGTGTAAGCTATGTGCCACACTGTATGGGAATGTGCATTATTATGTGTATTAATTTAGTGATGCAGAAAATGTATAAATGTTGTTCTACTTGATTCTAATCTGCTGTCAAGTCTCTTTTACTCTGCTGGAATTGCAGCTACTAGAACACAGAACACACACCAAGAATACCTGTTCAGTCAGTAAAATTAATTTCACTTTGATCTGCTGACAAACTAAAGGGATTTCCATGTCTCCTTTACTAGGGACAGTAACATTTAATGTTTAAATGTATCCAGTTTAAAGTTTCCGACTCTAATGTGTAGCTGTCCCCTTAGAAATAAACCACAGCACAGAGAACGCACGCAGCGATAAAATAATAAAGTCGAATTAAAATGTTTATTTCACTGCTCTGTGCACTAAATCCCAAGATTAATTATTTTCTGCAGCATTAATCTCTTGTCTTATTTGCAACAATGTTGCATTTTATAGTTATATTTTTTTTATGTTATTTATAGATGATTAATCACCATTTTATCATCATTGTTGTCTTCTGGTAACGTCTCTGATTGGAGTAGGTGGCACTCACAGGGATCATTTTGTGTGGAAGAAGAATCATATGACCCGTGAAAAAACCTTTTTTATGTGAGCGTGTACAGAGCCTGAAGCAGAAAGCCCCGCTTAACAGAGAACCACTGTTGTGATACCCGTCATCTCCACCTGGTGTTTTAGGTGTTGTTGAGCCAGCTAAGGCAAAGAAAGCCTGGCTGTGTTGAACTTAGTTTGTAGTATACCCCTCTGGGCATCTTATAGTCACTGAGTCGAGCTCGAACTCCTCTGTCTGAAGCTAAAGCTTGGCCAAAATTGGGTCAAGCAGGACAATGATCCCAAGCACACCAGCAAATCTACAACAGGATGGCCGAGAAAGAAAAGAATCAAGGTGTTGCAATGGCCCAGTCAAAGTCCAGACCTCAACCTGACTGAGATGCACCTTAAGAGAACTGTGCATAAACAAATGCCTTCAAACCTCAATGAACTGAAGCAACACTGTAAAGAAGAGTGGGCCAAAATTCCTCCACAATGATGCGAGAACATGATAAAATCATAAAGACCATAAGCGGGCTAAAAAAAAATGACATGGTACAGATAAAGCACAGCGGCCAGTGCAACGCAAATTTTGGGCCACTCGCTCAACCTAGCAGTCAGCGCTTTCTATGTGAAGGGAGTACCTTTTAAGTGTTGTCTTTAAAAGCTTTTGGCCCGAATCAGTTGCCATGTGTGAATTTTAAACAACTGAGAGAAATGTAATGCACTGTTGTAATGCACTATCCTTAGTGCCTTGATTGACCTATTATTAACAGATATAAGTCAACTGCTGCTACATAGTACGACCAACTGTTGACTTGATTTGTATCAATACACTGCATCATTTCCATCTTAAGATTATATTTGTCTGCATGAGTATCAGAGTATTATTGGCCATTTGTCTGTCGCTTTAACGATCAGCAAAATTGTGCAGAGTGATTACAGTTACATTAATCTCATTAAAGAAAGCGTCGCTGTTACATGTATTTGTGATTCTGCTGCACTGCTCTAATCTTGGCCTTAAAGGCTTTGTCTAGGTTTGTCTTTTGTCTCTGCGGTTTTCTGTGCTTACCTTATTGTTGATTGTCACTCATGTATCAATAGGGAGTAGACAAGCCACTGGGCTGGCAGATGTTGTCATGGATAATTGGACACTGTGAGCACAGTAGAGGATTATGAATGTGTTGTGATATAAAGCAGATGAAGGCCAGCTCTGGGAGATTGCACTCTTTACCTCAGGAAGGAAGGAAGGAAGGAGGGCGGAAGCGTTTGACAGTTGGATGTCTTATCATGCTGTCTTATTGTGCTTGGTAAATTTTCAAAGCCAGCTTTTATCAGGAAGTTTTATCAAAAGAACACGCATGTGGTAGTCTGATGTTATCAGGGAGTCTATTTTTAATCTAATTAGCACATTTCCCTATGAACAGCAGTCATCCAATTGCGCTACTCGTGCTGAATGGTAGAATAAATTTTAATACAAATGACAGATTTCATGTGTCCATTTATTGTATACTGTATGGGGGGAGAAGCTGATTATCAATTGCAAGCCTGTTGTGTCCTGTGTAGGTGTTAAAGTCTTTTTTTAGCCGTCCCCAAGCTTCTGATGCATGAGCTTTAACGCTTGAGTTCCTCATTGATAAAAGACTCCATCAAAGTTTTATTACAGTTTTTTGTGAGGCTCAGCCTGCGAGAAATGCCTCAGTAAAAGCCTCCACTTTAAGCTACTGTGCCTCAGGGTTGGTAGGATGTGTTCTGACTATCTGGGTCACTTCGCAGTGGATTTTCTTTTTTTTTTTTTAAAAACTAAATGTAGTGTTCTCAGATCAATAGAGGCTGTACTTAGATATGCCAGTTTCATTTAATATGCTCTCAGCTGAGTCTCCCCAGTGAGTGTCTAATCTTCTCATCTTGGTACAGATTGAGTGGTTGGAGTGCTGGGCCATGATAACACTTGGGCTATGGTAGACTTCTAAAATAGAACTTGGTTGTTATTCAAGGTGATTATGAAGGCTGTTGCTGATTCTAATACACTGATACGGAGGCTTGTATTGTACGCGTTGGTACTGATAGGAATACAGCTTGTTTGATGAACATGAATACCTCAGCTGCACGCAAAACTGGCACACCCGGAAGTAATAGATATTATTACAAACTGACAAGTGATGATTTGCAATTCTGGTGTCCGAGTCAATAACACTCTGTATCAAAGTCAGGCATTTGCAGTGATTCTTCTGCGCAGAATCTTTTTTTGTGTATGGCTCTCTTAGGACCTTCCTGATGAAATGAACATGAAATTCCACTTTGTGCACACTATTAATGTGTTCATTAAATATTAAACAGAATGTTTTTTGGGTTTTTTTTTTTTTTTTTTTTTTTTTTCACAAGAG
>VUQI01032474.1:0-20248 GCA_015106735.1 Paratilapia polleni | reverse complement strand
TTTCATCTCCTTACTTCATGCTCGGCTAGCGTTCCACACGTGTCCACTTTAATTTTACCAACTTCCTCTTTTGTTTTGTGAGCACTTACTGCCTGTCAAGTCTGAAGACATAATATCCTCATTAAGGCTTTTGAGTTAATGGTATTGCATAACTGTGCACATCCCATGGATGAACACTCATGTCATAAAGCTTTGAGTAATTACTTTTCATTTTGGATGAAACAACTGTATAATCCTTGAACATATTACACCACTGCCAGCATCGACCTTTAAACCCAGGTTTCCCCACTCTGGCAACAATTTGGTGCTGTCTTTTAGAGCTTTGTCTTTTGATGAACATTAGTCTTTCGTTTGACAGAACAAAAGAATAATAACTCATAACAGGGATGTCAAAGTCTAAGTTAAGATTACTTCATGCGAGATTTTTGGTGTTAATTGTTACCTCTAACTTTAAGAAGATTGTGAGGATTTCATGGAAGTTGCTTGCAAATATTTTATTTTTGATTAGGTTTGTAGAATACTGCAAGGTTTACTATGCTCACTATCCAGATATTACTCAACTGGCAGAGATGATTAATAGAAATCCCTAAGTATTCAGTTAAAATGGCCATGTCTGGTACATATTTGATCATCGTCAGGGCCAAGTACAGCGTGCTGCCCTCTCCAACAAACCTACATCTCTGACATGAAGAGGATCCAGCCTGTCACCAGTGTGCAGCCCCGGCAACCCTTAAACCCATCCTAGTGGGCTGCAATAACAACAGTGACCACTAAGTCATCATGTCACAGACACCGAGGCCTGATCAGTCTGTGACGGGCTTGCCTCAGCTGAGGGTGTCTTGTGATAAAGGCCGAAACACTCAGTGAGACTTGGGTACACAACTGATGATGTGTTGTACTGATGGTAACAACATGAAATGGTCATCCTCATCATCAAAGTCACCTCACTTAAAGCAAGTGCTATGCTGAATTGTTAGGGATGGTAACACCTAGTCCTGTTAAGCAAATTGATGTCTTTCAGTTGCTTTCAATCTGTTGTAAAAAAAAAAAAAAAAAAATCCTTCTGTGTTAATTCTGGGTCTACTGTTTTGATAAATAGATTTATTATCCCAATGATATACTAGGCCTAAGGTTAAATCTGATCCCACATGGGGGGAAAAAAATCACTTTTGATGGAGTTGGCAGAAATAGCATTAGCACAACTTTCTTTGATTTCACAACATCTTCAATTTATCACTTCCTCGAGCTCCAGTGGTGATTATTCTTTGTGTGGCATATTGGTGAATTTATTTGGTCATATCTTCCCCTGCCAAAAAAAAAAAAAAGAAAATGTAGCTGTTTAACTAAATCCTTGCTCAGGGCTGATCAAAAAGAAGTTTCTTTTGGAAAGCTTTTGAAGTACGGAGTGATGCTGAACATCTGGTATCACAGAGAAACTCATAATGGAGCATCCTGATTTGGACTCTGAGCAGTTGGTTTTAAATGTACTGTGTTGTGAATGAAGTGCAGGGAAAAGAGAGATCAAGTTGCCAGTGTTTTCATGAATCTCCTCTGAGAGTGTATTAGCACCGTACACTTCTGATAGAGCAGAGAGCCAGCCGGACTTCTGCCATGTAAAGCACACATAACAGAATCATAAGCAGGAGGTGCAGGGTGTACAGCGAGTCTCCTGTGCACCATGCTCAAGTATTGTTGCTCATCCTCATTTCACATTCCTAATCGGTTTCTATGCAGGGTTAGATTTTAAAATGACTAACAGGATTTTTTTTTCTTTTTAACTGCTTTCGTTCATCCTACTGATAGAAGAGCTTAAGTGCCTCAACTTATGAAGCCTAAAAATAGAAGCAAACAGTAGCTATGGGACATGGCATCTTTTGCATAATGAATTACTATGAGAAGCATTGCTGGAATATCTCTTTTATCCTTTATCTGTATTAATCAGGGCACAGTTTCGTAGCTTTAACTGTTCAGTAGAGACAATTGATTATCTTTAAAGCAATATTTAGGATTCAGTTCTGCTGTTTTCTTAAATGAAGTTGCTGAGATTTGTCAAAGTCCCTTGTAACACCTCTGGATCTGTGTAATAAAGATAAAACTAAAGACACTGTAGAAGATAACATTGGACATATACACGTGAGTAATAATAAATCTATAGATAAGGGTATGTTTGGTTTAGTTAAAACACTTTTTGCAAAGAAACCCCCATGGAAGTTAATGGCTACTGGTGATGTGGGGAGAGTGCAACTTCAAGTCTAACTCCACACACAGGCTTGTGTGGGTGTGTGGGTGGGTGTCATTTGTTTTCATGCAAACCAGTAGTACTATGCCAGAACACACTTAGGTGGTGTGGAAACCGGAGATTACCAAAGTGACTGCAGATAGCGATGGATATCTATCTCCCACAAACAGCAAATATGTCTTTTAAGTGGTTAGCCAAGTATAGCTGCACAATTTTTAGCTTTGTTGGTCAGCTCAGATCAAGTCATCTCGTACTGTGTTGAGGACGAGATGCACCAGGATTTTTTACTTTTTTTTCCAACTCTGTTTACTAGACCGTATCTTTGATCGCTGATCTGTTCACTATTTTTCTGATTGTTGAGCTCCTTAAAAAAAATAATTCTTTTGCTTACTATGAAAACAGATAACTATGTTTTTTGCTTATTTCTTATGTTTTTAAATGTTTGGGAATGTTACATCAAATGAGATTAATGTAAATGTCCTTTTTGTTAAGTTATGAAAGATATAACCACATTGGTTATATAACCACTTTGGCTACTGCCGGTATGGTGAATTGTTCAACCAAGGTTAAACAAAGAAACAGTGGTCATACTTTTAAGCATGACAGCTTGCAATGTAAAAACATCTTTAACATTCTCCTCTTTTTTTTTACGATGTCAGCTTTGGAGAGGAAGATGTCAGTGCGACAGAGCAGAGATGAGCTTATCAAGAGAGGAGTGCTGAAGGAGATCTTTGAAAAAGGTGAGCTGATTTTACACACTTGCTGTCTGATTTAACAGAACCGGAAATTGTTTAAAATTTAAGTAGAAATTACAAGAGGGATGGAGGTGGCATGCTAAACTGAAAGGTCCTCAGTTATTCATCTCCTTATTAATCAGTAGTCTCTGATGTGCACTCTTCAAGATTTGGCATGGGGCTTCAAGAGATATAATCTTTCATTATAGAAAATTGTAGCTTTTTTTTTTTTTTTTTTAAACCTTTTGATCTTGATTTGATGTGCTTTACACAGCCTAAAGATATATTTTATTATATTTGAATCAGACAGCAGGGGGCTTCATGCCTCAGGACATCAAAAACAAAGTTGGAGAAGCTTGGAAAATCCACTGACTCTTGCCAAGATGTGAGGAGAGCAGATAAGAACAAATCATAGCCTGTATATAAAAGATGGATGTAGCTTCAGGGTCTTAAAAGTGAAGCCAATGCATTAAACCTTATTTCTTTCTAGTGGCCCACAGGGGGTGACTGCTGTTTTCAAAAAGAAGAAATTGTACAAAAGTGGGAAAACAATATTGCTGCTTATTTGATCTGTGAGCTTAGTAAACAATTTTCTGAGAAGTTTAAGGTCTTAATTGGTAGTTTAACATATTATTGAATATACCATGATATTCATTACGTAAATTATTTACACCATTACAGGACAATAAAACAGGCTATGCTTTTGGGTGCATGCTTTTTGGACAATCTGTGGCACTCCTTGGAATGCATATTGCACTGTTGCCAGATGTGATCAATTTCATGTATAAACGCCTCTAAAGTTTACAGAGAATTGTCACAAAAAGGGAATAAAAGAAGAAAAACAAGAGGTTTGCGCTGATAAGTAATGGTAACTCAAACAACTACTCATTACAACCAATGTATGCAGAAAAGCATCTCCAAACACACAACTTGCCCAATTTAGATGGTGGAAAGTCATCTCAGTGACTGAATTTAAAGATACTATACTTCTTCCCTCAAGCACCTTCCTCAAAATGAAGGCCTTGAAATGATACTTGAGTAAACAGCTTGATAAAATACAACTTATGACTTTATTATCTTGAGGTAAAGATAACAAAAAAAAAAAAGAAAAATCCCTTGGAGGACTTTTTGCATGTATAAAAAGATTAGAGGACTTAAACATTGTTGTGGTTTTCTATTTCAAAGACTGCACAGCCAGGAAGAAATTTGGGAATTGGGAGAGCTCACCGTATATAGTTGTCAGAAAATATGTGAGGAGCACTGTGACTTGCACTGTCAGCCTTAAAGTGTGATCATGCAAAAAAACATCAATTGGCTCAGAACTATAAAAGAATTAAAATTCAAAAGTTCTGTCAAACTGCTTGTCTGCCACCATTCCACGGTCTGGTGTGCACTGATAAAAAGCTCTCGGGTTGGTAAACAGTCCAAGGCGTCAGTGTCTCAAAAACACCCCAAGTTCATTTTAAACTTAGTTTGAGCAGTCTTTTTGGAAAGTACCTTACTTGTGTAGTCAAATGCATTTTTGACGGTTTATAGATTGTTTGTTTCTTCCCTCTGTTTTAGCAACCATTGAATTCCGATCCTCAATGGATGGCGGCGTCTGCACTCAGGAGCCCTCTATTAAGTCATCTATGGTCTTGCCCACCAAGAAATCTGTCAGCTATCCAGGTGACCATCAGGACAACCCTGCCAAGCCACCACTTTACCACAAACAGCCTCCTGCTCTCCCTCCAAAGCCTTTCTCTAGGATGCCAAACCATAGCACAGGTCAGTTGTCCTAGATTATGGTCAGTTCCATGTTTATGTGGCTTTAATCACTCCAGGCAATGATATTTTCTTTTCTTGAACTTCGCCTTTAATCCAAACAAAATAAATACAAACCAGTGTACAGCTGATTCAGTAAATGTTTTTTTTTTGTTTTTTTTAACATTAAAATGCACATTGTTGGGTTTTGCTTCATTACCTTAAACTGTCAAGAAAACATGAATTTCTAAAGTAAATACCAAGTACTTGTGTTGATAGGTGAGCCATAACTGCTTTGGCTTTAAACTGTACCTGCCCTGCCACACATGTGCACAGGATTATAGTAGTCTATAGTAAATCCCTCTCTGGTTGGGTCAGCTGGGTTCTATCTGTCATTGTCAATCTGTCAGCAGAGGGAAGTGGCATTACTCTGGCCTAATTCCCCCACTCTGGGCTCATATCTGAGCCATTTCCACTCATCTATGTGCTCTGTTTATCTGTCTGCACCATAAACTGCAGTAGCTATGCTATGCATGACATGTGTAGTATAGAAGTTCAGTAAACCTTACTTCTGTCCTTTTTTATTCTCTAGATTCTTGCCAGCCAGTGAAGTTGCCCTGCATGCCTGGGGGAAAGCACTCTCCACCTCTGCCTCCCAAGAAAGTGATGATTTGTGTGCCTCCAGGGGGGCTGGACTCCTCATCCTCCCCTTCTCCATCCCCCAACCCCCTCAGCACTCTCCCACAAAAGTCTGCCCCTCCCCAGGGCATGCCTCCCCTCTATGGCACCTTGCTGCCCTCCCAGCTTGCTGGTCTATCTGGTCTTCACCAGAGCCACGGTCACCCGCTCCAGCTTCAGTACGGCAGCTTACATGCCCCCAGCCGGATCATCGAGGAGCTCAATAAAACCCTGGCACTCTCCATGCAGAGGTTTGAAAGGTTAGTAGCTCTCAGCTCTGGTCATTACATCTGATTGTGGGAAGGCAGGGAGGGATTATGGCTCAGCCTCTCTCTGTAAATCACACATAATATCTTGAGTAAACTTTACGAATGCTATGTGTGTATGTTGAAATGACACAGATAGATCTTACGTAACAGAACTACACTCATCAGTCACAACATGGGGAGGGACACAGTAGGCAGCAAGAGAACATTAAATTACAGAGCTGAAAGTAGAAAAAATGTCAAGTGTAATGACCTGAGCGAATCTGACAAGGGCCAAATTGTTATGGTAAATTGTGATGCTGAATATACCACCAAAACTGACCAGGGAGCAATGGAGAAAGGCTGCCTGGTCTAAGTCGCATTTTCTTTTGCACCATGTTGACAGCTGGATGTTTACCTGGGAAAGAGATGGTTACAAGGTGCACTATGGGAAGAAGTCGAGGTGACACTCAGGAAATGTTATGCTAGAAAATCTTTGCCCCTCAAATATAAAGTACTGGTAAAAGAAAGTACACCCAAATCTAAGGTTTTACAAAACAGGACATAATAATAATAATAATCTGCCTCTTAACAGGTCTTTGGGTAAATACAACCTCAGATGAACAACAAAACTTGACTAATTACACTGTGTCATTATTTATTTAACAAAAGCTAAGCCAAAATATGGAAGTGGTACTGTGAAAAACCAAGTACACCCTTACTGCTTCCATAGGAATTAAGAGGGAGAGTAACAGCCAGGTGTTGCTAATAAAATGCACTCAGCAAGTGTGACCACCTCTATAAAAGCGGACGTTTTGGGAGTAATGATCTTAAAGAAGCAAGTGTTGCTAGGTAGGGATACAAGGCCATTTCCAATCTGAAGTCCATAATTGTACATTGACAAAGATTATTCACAAGTAGAAAACATTCAAGGCAGTTGCCAGTGTTCCCAGGAGTGGATGTCCCAGCAAATTCACCCCAAGTTCAGACTGTGCAATGCTCAGAGAAATTGCAAAAAACCCAAGAGCTTCATCTCAGACTCTGCAGGCCTCAGTTAGCATGTTAAATGTTAAAGTTCATGACATACAATTAGAAAAAGGCTGAACAAGTATGACTTGTTTGGAAGGGTTGCCAGGAGAAAGCATCTTCTTTCTAAAAAGAACGTGTCAGCACACCTTAGGTTTGCAAAGTTGCAGACTTCTGTAACAACATCCTTTGGACAGACGAGACTAAAGTGAAGCGGTTTGGCCATAATGCACAGCACCACGTTTGGCGAAAACCAAACACATAATTACCACAAACACCTCATACCAACTGTCAAGCACGGTGGTGGAAGTGGGTTGAGTTGGGCAAGTTTTACATCTTGCACCAATTATGTCAACCATGAACGCCTCTGCATACCAAAGTATTCTAGAGTCAAATGTGAGGCCATCAGTCTGACAGCTAAAGCTTGACCAAAATTGGGTCATGCAACAGGACAGTGACCCCAAGCACAGCAGCAAATCTACAACAGAATGACTGAAAAACAAAAGCATGGTGTTGCAAAGTCCAGACCTCAACCTGACTGAAATGCTGTGGCGGGACCTTAAGATAGCTGTGCATAATTGAATACCCGCAAACCTCAGTGAACTGAAGCAATGTAAAGAAGAGTGAGCCAGAATTCCTCCACAATGATGTGAGAGACTCATAAAGTCATACAGAAAACAATTACTTCAAGTTATTGCTGCTAAAGGTGGTTCTACAAGCTACTGAATCATTGGGGTATACTTAGTTTTTCATACACTGTTTCTGCTTTTTGGCTTAGTTTTTGTTAAATAAATTACACGATGTAGTATCTCATGTGTTGTTGTTCATCTGAAGTTGTATTTACATAATTTTAAGGCAAGGACTAGATAACTTTATTATGTCCTGATATGTAAAACCTTAGAACTGTCAGAGAGTGTAACTACCTCTTTACTGAAGCAGTGTTTCGTGATGGCAGTTGCCTCTTGACTTGCTCAGGAATGTTGTAACATGAAAAAAAGAGTTGAACATGTTTACGTGGCCTCTAGATTTCACTCCAGTTACAGTGGTATGTGTTGAACCATACAGGCCCCACATCACAACTTACAGGACTTAACAGATCTGATGCTAAAGTCCTGGTGTAACAGCAGAGGACACTTTCCAAGTGATCTTGTGGAGTCTGTGCCCCAGAATAGAGCTTATTTGGCTGCAGAAAGCTTACCTGCACAGTTTTTTTTTTTTTAATTGTTGTGGTTAATTAGCGTAGAGTTTAATACTGATTTTCCTTAGGGTTTGCTGGTGACGTGTTTCTTCTACAAAGAACTGTTTTTCTTTATTTGACGAGTCTCTGGTCATTTATTACGACAATTAATGTCTTGTTACTAAATGTTATTGCTAGAACAGGTCTAATCAGAGCAATCACTGAAAAAGGTCATTAGCAATAGAGTGTTCTGTTTGTTAGTATTTATTTTTGCGGCAATATGTCTGCTACTTTCAGATATGTTCTTGTATTATTGAGGTCGCATCCTGCCAGCTCTATAGCATTGGCGTACAGGTCTAAATCGGCACACTGCCTCACAGGGCAGCATGGCCTAATTTTTAAGTAAATGTGTGTATGTGTGGGCACAGGCGCATGGAGTAGGCGTCCCTCCAGCAGTTGGCCTGACATAACATGACCAGCTGCTCTTTACAAGAGCTGCATTTCTTCGTGTTCAGAGAAAAGGGACATGATAGCGGATTGGACATTATGTAACCTCTTACATTAGGATCTCTTTTTCACCAAAGCTATTTGGGCAGGGATAAGGAAGTAATGGCCCTGATGTTGCTCACAATTAGTCTGAAAGCTTGAAATGGTTACATCACAGTATCTCATCATAACAACCTTCAGCTAGACTGTTATTAATGAATCTATCAAATATGTCACTGCTGCTTGCTAGTGCTAACCAGTGGTGGCTCCTGAAAGTGAAATTTATTCTTGTCAGACTGTTGTGAATAATGCAAGTTGTATAATCTGTTACTCTTCTCTTCCTCTGTGCAGTTCAGAGAATTGCATGGCATTGCGTAGGGCTTCACAGAATTGCAGTTAGTTTGTATTCAGGCTCATTGTACTCAAGTTTCTTTCAGATTGAGTTATACAGTACATCTCCCCTCGCTTTATACTTGGATTAAAAGCCCACTAAGCTATGATTATGTTCTGCACCAGAAGCCCCAAGCCAATTTATTGTTTTGAGCCATTTTCATATTCTGGATTTTGTCTGGGCTATTGTTTTAATAATGCTGTATGAATTTTTTTTTATTTTTTTTAAATTGAAAGATAACGGAGATGAAACATGATCTTCTTCCCATTTAAACTAGATTTCTGCCTCAGGGTTTTCATAAGCTCACCCTTTTAGCAAATAATATGGCCGTACTCATAATCTGTTACAACCCTGTTCCCAAAAAAGCTGGCATGCTGTGTAAAATGTAAATAAAAACACAGTGCAATGATTTTAAAATAATTTAAACCCTATATTTTAAAATGGCTTTTTTGAAATCTATATATGCTAAGTTTGAATTTGATGAGAACAACATGGGACATGGGCATGTTTACCACTATGTTTCATCATCTCTTCTTTTAAAACACCCTGTAAGCACTTGGGTACTAAGGAGACCATTTGTTGCAGTTTTAAAGTCATAGTGTTCTTGCTTGTTTTGGGATTTCAGCTGCTCAACAGTTCAGGGTCATATTTTTCCATTTCATAATCTGCCAAATGTTTTCAATGGGTGACAGGTCTAGACTGCAGGCAGGCCAGTTTAGCACATGCTATAGGTAGTCTTTCACAGAATGGTGAAAGCATCCTTATCTTTAATTTTGACAGCAGTGAGATATTCCCATATATTTTTTTTTTTAAGCATTACACACTTTTATAGTCTTTTTTTTTTTTTCCCCTGACCCAGTGTTTGATACACACTGCTGGCACCAAATTCACGAAAAGCATATATATATTTCAGAAAGCAATACAATTTATGTTGTCTTTGCACAAGTTCCAATAAAATAGAGCGTTTAAATTGTTTTGTAAATCATGGTATTTGTTTTTTTTTTTTTATTTTGGAAACTGTCCATTAATACTCAGACTTGGCTCAGAACCATCATAACTTATTTCCCTTTCGCTCCTCTAGCTCTGCTTTGCATGGTGTTGGTCAGTGTGCCCCCCTGGAAAGAAGAGAAGTGCCCTCTGTGATCATCGACTACGAGGATGACAAGGAGAACTTACCCAACGAGTCTGACTACGAAGATCTACCCAGCATGTATAAGGATGAAGAGGATGATGTGGACGATGATGAAGACGATGATGAAGATGACGACTCAATATTTACAAGTAAGTGTCAGGTGCCATGGTGACACTGAGGAGTGAAATGTTTAAATTGCACTACTGAATAAAAAAAAAAAAGATCCTTATATTCATCAACAAAAACCTGATCTAGTTTGCTGTTACTGCTTATCAAGCATGGTTGGTTGTGTTTTTTAACTTTGCACCCTAACTATCTAATTTAAAACCCCTCTGATCTATTTATCTAACTATAAAAGAAAGATTTGATCTGTATTTCTGCCTGTTCTTCACTTTTCTGGACAACATATGCCCATGCTACAGTATTGTTTGGTCTGCGATTTTTAGTTCATTGTTAGTCGTTTGCTAGGCAACATGATGACACCTTCAGGAGCCTAAGATGTACCTGTGTGCCAATTTTGGCTGCTCAACTCCTGATCGCGTAGGGGGAGTTTGTGGGCAAACAGACAGAGATTTCGTGTATCATAGTAAGATGCCGCATGTCTGGATTGTAGTCCAGGGCCAGTTTTGTGGAATTATTGCAGCTAAATGTTGGCAGTGCAAATCAGCTGCATATTTTGTTGACGTGGCCCCATTCTTTCTGTGACAGATAACTTGAATAGCTCACTCAAGCTGCGGTCTGCCCTCTCCAAACGGGTACACTTTGAATGGGCACTACACTAGTTGCAAGTCGAAATAAAAGTAGATGGTAGGACGTTTGAGTAATAGTGTGCCTTAGCAGCAGAAGTGTCTTTGTCTGTTCTGTTGATCCGATAGCTCGTGTTTGCAGGCATGGTGACATATTTGCTTGACTGATCATAATTGACAGTACTGCTGATTTCACCTAAAGGCTTTTGGAACTCAGATGTAACACGACCTTCAAAGTAGGGCCAAAATTAGATTCACAGAAGTGCACCTAGAATTAAACTATCACCCAAAACTTTGATGCATATTTTCTAAGCAAAACTGCTGAACTGTGCAGAATGGTTTGTGTTCTTGGCACATTAGTGTCAGTTATGTGTGTTTGAAGTTATCCTTAAAGGTACAGGAACTTTAATTAAGAATATTTTTCAAATAATTGTTTATGTAAATATGGTGTATTGTGCAAGCACCTGAAAAGAGTAAGTAACAGTTAGAAGGTTTATAGTATAGCCAAAGTAGAGCACAATTTGATGACGGCGTAAAAGGAACATAATGTGGGAGAACTATTGTTTCAAATCCACAGTATAAAAGATTTAAAATGTCTGGGAGATACAGAAGACCAAAGACCAAATTGCAAAGATCATTCAAGTATATTAAACCCCAAATTTGCTTTACTATTTTTCCATAGCTACTCTAATGTTTTGGATTTCAAATTTAGGTACCCTGGCTCAGAAGGTGCTAAGAAAAGACTCTTTGGCCATCAAGCTGAGTAACCGTCCATCTAAGAGGGAACTGGAGGAGAAAAACATCCTGCCCATGCAGACGGATGAGGAGAGACTGGAGTCTAGGCAGCAGATAGGCACCAAACTCACAAGGTGAGAAGCATACGCAGATGCTTTTTTTTTAACCTGAATACAATTCTGGGACAAATATTTTCAGCAGGCCTGGTTGATGTTGCTTTAGCCAGCTCAATAACAGCTGTTGGGTAACAGGACTGACTCCTCTCAGCCATAGCAAGCATTTGTTTTACTTTGGGCTGGCAATTCCTAATATCCTGGCTAACAGCACTGTGACTCAGTCCAAATCCCATATGAGTCTTATTTTTATTCAGTCTTTTATATCCTTACAGTTTTTCCTTCCCAACATCCGATAAGGATAAATGCTTTATTTCGTTAAAATGAGTCTCTGAAAATGGAGCTGACCTAATTTCAGTGATGCATCAACCACCACCCCCCCTCCCTTTTTTCCTGCTCTTGTCTTCTCTCTAGAGTGCTCTCTTTCTTTCTCTCTCTCTCTCTCTCTCTCTCTCTCTCTCTCTCTCTCTCTCTCTCTCTCTCTCTCTCTCTCTCTCTCTCTCTCTCTCTCTCTCTCTCCTGCCTGACTTCCTCCCTCGCTCACTGAATCACCACAGTGATGCATGTGCCAAACTATCTCCACCCGACTCCTCCACACAGCAGCACCACGCAAGCCACTTCATACCAGCAGTTTACACACACTACACTGCAGTATGTATAAATCATAGGAATTTGTATACATATGTTGAGGTCATAAATGGGAATTCTAGTAACTGAGCAGATAAAACAACATAATGTTTTTCCCCAATGGATGACAGGTTTCATTTGATTTCACTCGGCTCTGTGAACATGACTTGCACAGCTAAATGAAGGGGATGTAATGATGTGGTAAGAGGCAAAGAGACCACCAGCTACTTGGGTAAAAATGAAAGCCTGTATAGTACAATACAATATGAGATGCGGGACTGGTGGTGAATTACCTAGAGACACTGGCATATAAGTCACTATTCCCCACTGTGATGGGAGCACAGGGCATGTTCCCGGACGTCCTGCTTAGTTCCCAAACAGCTCCGTAACAGTGTCCTTTGTGTACAGTGTCATCTAACAAACACTTTCCTGTTTCATTCTCTGTTACCAGCGGCATTGTGGCCAGTTAGAATTGATTATGATAATGCTGATCTGGGACACGATGACCTCGGCTTAGTTCTGCCGACCTGATTCACTGGGAAAAGCATGGAAAGTGAAGGAAAGTGCTTCAGCTTTTACCCTTGAGAAAGTTAATAAACACTCAGTTTTAGCCAGGTTTTTTTTTGTTTGTTGTTTTTTTTTACTGGCTCTTAACAATTTTTCATGTAATATATATTTTACATTTCCTAAAAAATGGTTTGACATTTTGGGATATAGGCCTATTTCCTAAACTGATACCATTTATTCATTTATTTATTGGTGTGTTGACTTTCTGGACATAATTGCAGTGATGTTTTTCCTTCAAAATGGCAGTTACTTGCAGTTCAGTGAAGATAAGGTATGCATTCTTAAATTATTAATATTCCAGTTTTTTTGTTTCTCGGGGCAGTGAAACATAACGTGCAACGTGTACAGTACCAGTCAAAAGTCTGGACACACTTGGTCATAGTGGAGTATTTCTTTATTTTTCATTATTTTCCACATTTTATAATACCTGGAAATAATGACAGGAAGAAAACAACTTACTGCAGGGCACTCACGTCTTCAGTGACCTGCAGTAAATTCAGCTTTCTTTGCCTTGCTGAACCAGGAAATTGTGCCTTCTACCAATGTGTGTTTTGATGTTTCGTTTTGGCACCTGCAAAGACACCCAAAGAGTGATCAGTATGATTTGGAGAGTTCACTTTAAAATTTCTCACTTCCAAACATATTTGATATTTGGAAGCACACTGGGATTTAACACACTGTTCACTGTGGGAACAGAGTTTCATTTTAAGTATTTGTACATCATAGTTTTGTTTTTTGTTTTTTTTGTTATATTAAACTTGCCTTAGATAACGAGAAACGTCCTCAGGTATGTCCAAACTTTTAACTGGTATTGTATATATTATAATTATTAAGGTTATCTCTCTGGAAATAGTCGTCTCTCTACATCCAGAAGACACACTTGACAATAATAATTCATATAGAGATTTATCTCTGGGCACCTAGCAAACTTAAGTCCTGTATTAACTCTTTTTGGTCTCCACCGACCAATGAGAGAAATATTTATCTCTCTTGTTGCTCGTTGCTCCAACAACATAGTTAACATCCATTAGCCATTTGGTGCTGGACAGCATGCAGTGGGTTTTTTTTGTCCGATTTATTTTTTTAATTTTATTTTTCAATGAGAAAAGCTGCCTGCTGCTAAAATTAGATTAACAGCAGAGATGGTGAACTGAAACAGTAAAGTTGTGAGATAAATTATGCTAAAATGCCCCAGAGGAATTCTAGAATTTGACTGTTTTTTGGGGGTTTTCACTTATGGGTGACTGTTTTCATTCTGTTGCTGACCCCCTTGCAACCTCCAGGTCACTAGAGAAAAATCTGTATTCCCCCGGCTGTCACCAGGCGAAACTGGTTGCGAAGAAGGTGCAGTACCAAACACCTCCTTGCGATTGCTCTGGTCACTATCAGATTGCCACAGTCGCCAGTAGTTTGCATGAAAGACGTGGACTGCAAATCCTTTCCACTTACTCTCCAAGCTGTAGTGATACAATAAAAATTGTGATGCAAACCAGAAATGGCGAATGTTCGCTTTCAAAGTAAAACTTTTCAAAAGGTGCAACTTTTACTTTGAAGGTGAACGGTCTCCATTTCTGGTTTATGTGTTTTTACAGTTTTTACAGTTTCGCTACAGCTTGGTGAGTAGTTTGAGTGCTTGCAGACAAGTCAGCGTCTTTCATCCAAACTACAGTGGCAACCGTGGCAATCTGGCAGTGACCAAAGCAATTGAAAGGAAGTTTTCGGTGCAGCACCCTCTTTGCGACCAATTTCATGCTACTGACTGCTAGAAACTCCCAGCAACTTCCTGCAACCACTTGTCAACCAGTCATTTTTTCCTTGAGACCAGTGGTTGCCAGATGGTCCTTGATCAGTCTCTAGGCCTGTGTGACTGAGGCCTTACATGTAGGCCTTTGATCCATTGTTAATTTAAAAATATTAATTAAGGCAACCTAAACAGTCATTAGTTAATACATACCTTTATGCTTACTTTTTTACTATTATAAAATTGCATACTTGTGTTTTTAAGGTTAAGATTACATTATTGTCTCATACATGAGAAAATGGTGTTGGATCAGGAAACCAGATAATACCACTAAAAGAATACACACAAATGAGGTACAATTTAGTGAACGCATACCTAAAATTAAATTTAAAAGAAATCTTCATGTTGCACAAACATGAAGAAAGGCACTTTATAAAATGTTGATAAGGCTAAGTGTTTAAAATGATCCTGGATGTATTTGGGATTGTCTGAGACTGACACAGCTTTTACTATTTTAGCTGTGTACCAAAACATATTCAAGTATAAGCTACTTTCGGCTGCTCACTTGTCACAAGGGGTCACCACAGCGGTTAGCTCCGCATGATGGATTTCGCAGAGTTTTACGCTAGATGCCCTTCCTGACGGAACTCCGAAGGGGATTAGTGTCTCCGGCTGGAATCGAACCAGCAATCTTTCACTTGCTAAGCGAATGTGTTAACCACTACCCTAAAAAATCAAGACTAGTGGGTGTAATTTGAGGTGTTAAACAAAAATATAATATAGCATTAGCTGTTGAATATATGCAGCCATTTTTATACATAGTCCCTTATTTTCAGGGGCTCAAATGTAGGTAGAAAATTGACTCAAAAGCTGGTTTGTGGACAAGTATGTGCTATCTCCTCTTTATTTCTTCATTGGTTAAACTGATTAAAAGGTTAAAAAATATCTGGAGTTTACTGTATAGTCTTCAGTCCATGCTGAGATCCAAAGCTCCACTTTGAGAGTCAGTGTCTGAACTTCTCCTGAGCAATGAACCTCAAGTGGAGAAAATATTACACAAGATGAGATGAGACCAGCTTTTCTGAGCACAAAACTAACTCTGAATAAAGTATCTTATTGGGCTGAGCATTTGCAGATGAGATCTAAAGAGATGGAGTTCAGTTACTAGTGCTCATAGAAAGAGCTAACATCACTCCAACTAAAAGCATTTTGTGACCTTTCAGTAATTGCCTTTCTGTATCTTAGTACTTCTAGCCTCTTAAAAATGATGAAATTGGAGATAACCTATACAAAGCATATCTTTTAAGAAGTTGCATCATATTAGGCTGTCCTGTTATGTTTGTCTGCTGTGTAGATAATAATAATAATAATAATAATAATGGATTAGATTTTTATAGCACTTTTTCAAGGCACACAAAGCGCTTTACATTGAATCCATTATTGATTCACTCCACAATCACACGCTGGTGGTGGTAAGCTACATCTGTAGCCACAGCTGCCCTGGGGCAGACTGACAGAAACGTGGCTGCCAATCCGTGCCAACGGCCTCTCCGACCACCACCAAACATTCACTCACCAGTATGGGTGTACTGGAGGCAAGGTGGGTAAAGTGTCTTGCCCAAGGACGCAACAGCAGAATGGCATAGCTGGCATAGAACGGGATTTGAACCGCCAACCCTCCAGTTATCAGACAACCCGCTCTATCTCCTGAGCCACTGCCGCCCACTGCAGTTTCCACCCTGCCCATCCTCTCCCAAAAAAAAAAAACCCTCAAGCTCTGTTGGGGGTTTGTGTAGTTGAAATCATCCAGATGTGTGCAGTAGATTTGTAACGAACCCTTTAGTTGCAGTTGAAGGTGTCACAATCACATTTTCCTGATACAACATCAGATAAGAGCTTAGTCTTTGAGGATATCTGGCCTTTGTTATTCCTGCATTCCATCAGTGTTTTATTATGGAGTCATTGAGGGGATTGATGATCATGATTAACTGAAGTCTTTGGAAGTGCACCTGTCAAGCTGTCATGAAGCAAGAGCTTAAATGAGATTCAAGCCTTTCAACTAAAGCAATCTCTGTTGGATCTCTGTTGCTCGTAAATAACTTCTAAGATACATATGGAAGAATTAGAATTGAGGTTATTTATATTTAATTCAGTCTGAGAATGCATTTTACTCTAAACTTACTCTATACTGCTTACTCCCAGTGCTGTATAAAAGTACTCGTTCTGTGAGCCAACATGTCAATAAGATAACCTTGCTGGGAGTTACTGTCAAAGCAGGGAAGTGAATGCTCGGCAGAATGTAGGAAGAAAAAATAAACTTTTCCCTGAACTATACATTTTTAGGAACACTCCCTGCCCTCTCAAAATACCCTGAATTCTGGTGTGTAACATGACTGCATCACATCAGTTCTGCAACTTTGGCAGCTACACATTCATATTGTGAATCTCCCCTTATAAAACATCCCAAAGGTGTTGTGTTGGATTCAGATCTGGTGACAGCTGAGGCTACTAAAGTCCACTGAACTGTCATGTTGATGTGACTAGTTAGAGGTGACTTTAGCTTTGTAACAAGGTGCAACATCATGTTGGAAGT
Organism: Paratilapia polleni; assembly: GCA_015106735.1. NCBI lineage: Eukaryota > Metazoa > Chordata > Actinopteri > Cichliformes > Cichlidae > Paratilapia > Paratilapia polleni. The sequence continues at coordinate 3,275 of VUQI01032474.1, read as the reverse complement.
AGCTATTATAAGATGGGTAAATTGTAGGAGTAAAAAGAGGCACCTGGTCAGCAACTAAACTCAGATACACCATGGCAATCAAACAGTGATTGTTTGATTAAGGAGCCCAAAGTGTGCCAAGAAAACATTCCCCAAAGTGTTACACCACCACAATCAGCTCAGACTTGTGACTTAAAGTAGGATTCATCCCGTCGATGTCAAATTCTGACATTACATTTGTTTAGTACTTAACTGCCTTGAGTTTTTGCGAGCCTCTGCCTATTGCACTCTCAGATGTCTGTTCCTGAACCTGACGTGGTCTTCAGCTATTGTAGCCCATTGAGCTCACTATTTGAAACTGCACACTCACAGCGGCATTCCATTCTGCATTTGATTTGTTCTAGGCTAGTGCTTCTGTGACCAGTGATCAACAAGATGTTTCCCCTCTGTGGAACTGCTCCTCACTGGATTTTTTTTCCCCCTGCACTGTTCTGAGTGAACTCTAGAGACTTTTGTGGTTGAAATTATCAAGAGATCCACAGTTTCAAACCAGCTTGTCTGCCACTAACAGTCACCCCCCATTCTGATGTTTGATGTGAACATTAACTGAACCTCCTTTATGCATTGCACTGCTTCCACATGAATAAAGTCGTCTTACTGAGTGTATTTGACAAGGAGGGAAAAACCTGTGAAATATATTTTCTTTTCTTTTTTAAATTGCTGCAGTCTTTCTTCGCTGACCTCTTGCCTCTGATTGTGTGCTAACCATGGATTTATCTTTCTCATCAGGCGCTTGAGTCAGAGACCCACAGCTGAGGAGCTAGAGCAAAGGAACATCCTCAAACGTGAGTGTCTTAAACTTGTGTGTTTAACATTATATAGCTGGAAAAGTAAATTTTCTGCATTTTATAAGTGTGAATTGTTTATTAAAAAGTAACTTAAACATTGCATTTAGCAATGCATTGACCCATATCTGCTTTTTGTGCATGCAGACTTCATATAGTGTAGTGTACCCTGGTAATTTGGGAGACCCTGTTATGTGAGAGCTCACGGCATGCATCTCTTCCTTTATTTCTCCTTGGTCTGCCTTTTCATGAAAGTCATGCAAGGTAGCAGGGCTCCCTGAGGAGTCATGTCCACAGAGACTGGTTTCTTAGCTCAAACACATGCAGTATCAGAGAGAAGCAGTTCTGTTGCCTGGGACTCTGCGGCTCTCACATCAAAGACTGAATTACCAGCAGTTCCTGCTTTCCCAGAGGCTCTTGGTTGATTGGCAAGAGTACAGCAGGGAAAAAAGACAAAGTCTAACAATTTATGACTGACAAGTCATGTCCTCCCCATCACTCACACACATACAATGCCAAGGTTAAACAAACAGGACTTTATTTTGTAATTGGGCAACATCTTGAATCCAAAACTGCAAGTAGTATTGGGGATGGCCTATGTGTTTAGTACAAGCACAAATCCAGACTGACTGGTGAAGCCTTTGCAAACAGCAGTGTCCCAGTATGCTTCTTTTTTATTCTTGTCTCTCCTTTGAACTTATCTTTTTGTTTGTCATTGTGATTCAGTTGAACTCTACAGTACAGAACATACAGGAGTTTAGGGAGAAATAAGAACTTGATGTAATCAGCAAAATTCAAATATCCACATTTTATTCTTAGTTAATCACTTTATCTTAAACATGGACTAAAAGCTCTGGGACAACTTGAAAGAAACAAAGCAATCAGTTTCTCCTGATACATCACCCTCTCCTAATAGCATGAAACGGCCAATGATGGAAGCTATTTTAAGCTTTGAGGGACTTATCCAGTTTAGTGTGGAACTAATGAGCCATATAATGCAAATAGTGTGTTTGTACTTATTTCACAAAGAGTCCACTGTTTGTATGCCTATACTCGAAGTATAACACTTCATCCTTTCATTCTTTGCAGCTCGCAATGAGCAGGAGGAAATGGAGGAGAAAAGGGAGATAAAACGAAGGCTCACACGAAAGGTGAGTCCAAAATAGCTCCAAAAGTGTGAACCCACACTTGCTCTTTTGGCACTTGGAGGGGGTAAGTTGTTGGCCAGGATAAACAAACACTATGACAGTGACTCATCTGTAGTGAGAGGTGAAATGTAGGGTGTGTGTGTGTGTGTGTGTGTAAGCATGGTATTGTACTTCTCAGGTTTGCCTCAGGAGACACTCATGTCCTTGTTGCCCTTGTCCCTTCAGCATGTTGGTTGCCAAACTCTTAGACCCCATAGGGAGGTGTTGAGTATGTTCCCATCACTGTCAAATTAAAGAATAACACTTTGTGCTCACCTGCAGACATGCTGCTCAAAACAAAACCTCCTAGCTGTGGAAAGACCTACATTTATAGTTCAACTGATACTTTTTGGGGGCAGATACTAATGTTGATATATACTTTCAAAAATGAGCTTTAAAAATAGAAGAAGAATATATAAAATTTTGAACATAAACACCTTTGATGGTCCCTCTTTGTGTTTTAACTTGTTGTCAGGAGGTCCAGTGAGTGGGATGTTAGTACAGGTAATAAATAAATGTGTTAGTGTTCACTATATCAACAAGTCACATACATAATTGGGATTTATTTTTTATTTTTTTGGATTTATCAGCATTTGAGAATCATCTAGAATAGCTTAAGGACCAACTCCTTAACACCCCTATCTAGGGATAAAGAAACTCAACATAAAAGGATAAAGGGAGTTCCCACTCCAATAACTAGACCAGAGTCTTACCACAGGTTTATCAATGAAATGCGATTTATTTAATCATGCTCATGTAAGAGAAACATGACCGTAACTGAAAGCAATTTACTTCAGAGTGAACCAAGGTCAAAATAACCAACAGAAGAGAGCTATCTTCCCAAAAAGCTGTGCTCCCCAATCCTTGGTGAAAAACAAATCAAACAAAAGAAATGTACTAAAGAATCTTTTGAGAATACACAAAACAGGAGAAAACTGCAAAATAAAAGGCAATTCACAATTTCTGCTTCAGTGCTATATAGTATAAAAGTTAATTAATCTGTTTGTACAAAAAGAACTTGATACAAACCAAGCTACAGGCACTAGGCCTGATGAAACTTTCCATAAGAATACTAATGAATGAATGAAGACAGGACCAAGATGCTGCATCAGTTGTTGTCATCAGAGTATTGGAAGAAAAATACTTTACAAACAGCAGGATGTTGTGAAGGAGCCAATCAGCAGCAGAAACTTCATCAGTCATGAGTCTGGCAATTCAGAAAGAGACCTACAGAGAGACACTCAAAGATCCTCATATGTAGAGA